>PVJC01022422.1:0-27356 GCA_004026665.1 Murina feae | reverse complement strand
CGAGCCTCAGATGCGGCTGGGGGCAGGTCCCCAGTGGTCACACACACACACTCATACACACACAAGGTGCCTGGCAGACTGGGGCCATCATAGGACATCCACTGAGGGGTCCCAGACTGTCAGAGGGCACAGGCCGGGCTGAAGGACTCCCTCCACCCCGAGTGCACAAATTTTTGTGCACCGGGCCCCTAGTTTTTATCATAAAAACAGATGTTAAACATTCAAATCACTCCTCTGATGAGCACAGATTGTCCTGCTACAAAATAGCTAAAACCCGAAAGAAAACCTCCCTGTACTTGCAAAACGTGAGAACACCATGTGTAAAGAGTTTGTAAAGTCAGATTCTTGATGCCAGCCCCCTTGGCTGGAATAACATGAACGAAATTCAGCCAATCCTAGATTTGACTCTTAAGAGGTAAAAAGTGCCCCAAGTCCTTATCGCACCATCATTCCTAATCTGTGGGGCTTGGTCTGGGGCTTTGCCTTATAATTAAGCCTATAACCACATCAGCCATACAAATGGCTTTTCCCATGGAGCTACATAAATAAATCGGGATTGTATCTCCTCAGGCACTTTTGTCAGCTTATAAATTTTCCAGAACACTCCTAGTTGCAGGTAGGGGCAATGGATTTGCCCCCTTAAGCAGTTTTAGCACAAAGAAAGCACCTTGGGAAGGCAAAAGCCAGAGCAGTGTGGGAGAACTCACCTCGTGAGATGTGAACGGAACAAGGATGCCAATCCCTCCCGACAAGGTGGTGTAGACAAGCGATTCTGAGCCTCCAGGGATCAGCGTGGTCTTCTGTAGCGACAGCACCGTCTCCCCCACATGGTAGTTCATGATCACCTCTGCCTGCAAGTCAGAAGCAGACCAGTAGCTGTGGGCCTCAGGAGCCTGTTCTAGATTCCCACGAGCAAGCAGCACCTCCAAAGGGCAGGTTTCACCTCTCAAAACCCCCAAGTTACTAAAATTTATTTTAAAAATGTTCTCAACATTTGGAGCTTAATGCCCTTACGAGCATGCAGACATGAGGTAATTTCTGATAAAACAGCCAAGGCTAGGCATGCTCTCGAAAAGGAAACCTATTTTCAGAAGCTCAGGAGGCTCTATTATAGAAGGAGAGCAGGGCCCACACACACTGAGAAGAGCTGGTGAGAATGGACCTATGCAGCCATCGTTTTCAAGGACTCACTATGTTCCAAAGATATTTATGCTGCTAAATGACTCAGAAAAATTTCTACTCCAGAGTAATAAAAACCAGATAGTGAATGACTTGAGCACTTTAAGTCAAACCCAGTGTCCATCCGTCACAGGCTACACACTGTCAACTGAGGGACTTCCATGCATGCAGGAGAGGACACGCAGCATAGTCACGTGCGCTGTGGATAATGCACTAAACATGCCTCCTCCCTGTGGGTCAGGGGAAATGTACTACACAGGCTGGAGTCTTTCCGTTGAGCCCCCTCCTGAATCTTACCTTCTGAGAGGCCCCATTGAGCAAACCCCGGTCCCACAGGGCTTTGTTTCCTGTGGGGTCCTCATCCACTTCATCATTGGTGTTAGGTGGGAGCCTCACCTACAAGGAAGTGACAAATCACAGGGCTGGGTCGCATGTACTTACCCAGAACACCAAGCAACATGGGTGCCCCAGGTCCTTGCAAGTAAACCTCGGGGCACTGACTCTGGCAGAAGCCTGAGCCCAAGTCTCCTGCACCTGTTCTGGTGTCCTAGGAAGGAGACTCAAGAAATTCCACCCCTGCACAAGGGTCTAACACAGCAAGAGCAGAAAACAAAGACCACAGAATACAAACAAGAAAAGTCAGGCAGGGCTTAAAACAACAAACCAAAATCCGGTCAAAATGTGAAAATAAATATTAGGCATTAGCTCCAATGGAACTATTATTATTAAATCATGTCCCATGGGGAGGAGGGAGGTGAAAAGGAGAATGAGGGGGGAAAAAATCTAAAAAATTGGTAAGATTTAGAGAACACAAAGTTCTTTTTAGAGTGAGCCTAAGTGGGGCTAAATTTTATACCCAATTTTACTTTCCATACTAGAGATCATAGTCCTGGGTTCTTGCCTTTACCACAAACTGAACCAGCTTTTATACACATCACTATATATAACTCAAGTAATATCAACTCACCACACAAATGTTGCCGAACTTGTCTGCCCCAGCCACAGTGTCATAATCGAGAAGGCTAGCTGTAGTGACCCACCGGGGGTAGGTGTCATCGGCAAAGATGATGAGCTGGTTCTCATTACGCTTATAGCGAACCCAGATGAAACTTTCTTGGACATCAGACACAATGACTCTGTGCCCAATAGTCTGGATCCCAGAGATGTAATTGGCAATATGCTGGAAAAAACAAGAGCAATGAGTATAATCTTGAGGTTCAGAACCCTCAGAAACTCCAGATTCCCTTGAATGCAACATATATAGGGTCTGTAGAATAGCATACACCAAAGAATAATAGTCATCAGTAAACTCCTAGAAGATGGGGAAAAGAGCTAAATGGTTTTAATATACTATCACAACAAAGTGAATCATATGAATTCTTCCCCAGTGCATGTAAAACTTATGTTTATATTACACTGTACTCTATTTAGTATGGAATAGCACTGATTAAAAAACTGCATATACCTTAATTTAAAAACACTTTATTGCTAAAAACTGTTAACTATCTGAGCCCTTAGCAAGTCACTGTTTTTTTTTTGCTGGAGGAGGCTTTTGCCTCAATGCTGATGGCAGCTGACTCATCAGGGTGGTGGATGCTGAAGGCTGGGGTGGCTGTGGCAATTCTTAAAATAAGACAACGAAGTCTGGTGCATTGATGGACTCTTCCTTTCACAAACCATTTCTCAGTTTGACAGCATTTTGGAGCCAATCCTCTCAAACCCTGCCAGTGCTTTAACAACTAAGTTTATGCAATATTCTAAATTCTTTGTTGTTATTTCAACAGTCTTCAGAATGTCTTCACCAGGAGTACACTCCATCTCAAAATATCACTCTTTGCTCATCCATAAAGCAGCAACTCCCATTATTGAAGTTTTATCTGGAGACTACAGCTACTGAGTCCCACAGCCTCAGACTTCACTTCTAGTTCTCTTGCTATTTCCACATCTGTAGTTCGTCCTCCACTGAAGTGTTGAGTCCCACCAAGTCATCCATGGGAGCTGGAATCAATTTCTCCTAAACTCCTGTTAATGCTGCTATTTTGACTTCTTCCCATGAATAACTAATGTTCTTAATGGCATCTAGAATGGTAAATACTTTCCAGAAGGTTTTTAATTTACTTTGCCCAGATCCATCAGAGGAGTCATTATGGAAACTACAGCCTTATAAAATGTATTTCTTAAATAGTAAGACCTGAAATTTTAAAAAATTTTGTTTAAAGACTTGAAAGTTCAAATTACTCCCTGATCCCTGGGCTACAGAACAGGTTTTGTTAGCAGTCATGAAAATAACATTAATTCCATACATTTCTATTAGGGCTCTTGGGGTCAACGAGCAGTAATATTTTGAAAGAAATCTTTTTTTTCCCCTTTTTCTGAGCAGGTCTCAAAATGGGCTTAAAACATTTGGTAAATCATGTTATAAATAAACTACGGGCCCGGTGCACAAAAATTTGTGCACTCGGGGTGGAGGGAGTCCCTCAGCCCAGCCTGTGCCCTCTCACAGTCTGGGACCCCTCAGTGGATGTCCTATGATGGCCCCAGTCTGCCAGGCGCCCTTTGTGTGTGTGTGGGTGTGTGTATGTGTGTGTGTCACCACTGGGGACCTGCCCCCAGCCGCATCAGAGGCTTGGAGCAGTCCTCCTGTGTGTGTCTACCTGCTGGGGGCCTGCCCCAGGCACACCGTGGAGGCTTGGAGCAGGCACCCTCTCTATGTTGATCTCTCAGACTCTTACCCTCCCCAGCATGTTGTTCTCTTTTTTGAGAGTGGCCAGAGCTGGGTGCGGCCTGCCTCCCAAGCTTGCCTACTGCCCATCTTCCTCCAGCCACCAGAAAGCAGGGAAAACCCTGCCTTGTGGTCAGGCCAGCCTTTTCCTGCTCCCTGATCCTCGGAAGGAACCTGGGAAGCCACCAAGCAGGCCGCCAACTCTTTCCCACTCACCCGTCCCCTGCTGCCTTCCTTTCCCACTTCCTGGTGCCACCAAGGGGTCTGGGGAGCTGCCAAGCAGGACCCCGGCCCCCGCAGCCTTGCTTTCCTGCTCCCCGGTGCCCCGCAAAGGGCCTGGGCAGCCACCAAGCAGGCCGAGACCCCCCCCTGCCGCCTCTTACCCGCTTCCCGGTGCCCTCCAACCCTGCCGCCTTTCCCATCACGGGTCCTGGGTCCTGCGCTGTCCCACCCTGCAGCCGCTCTGTGCACTTGGGAGGTCCCTCAACCTGGCCTGTGCCCTCTCGCAGTCTGGGACCCCTCGGGGGATGCCCACCTGCTGGCGTGCCTGACCAGCCTGGGTGAGGGGCTTTAAGGCTGCCCACAGCTCCCATTGACCCAACGTCCCGGCAAGGCTGGCTGGACGCAGGTTTCTGGAGTTTTTTCTCCTATAATTGATACTGTTCCTTGAAGGCCTGGGGTTATCTTCTATAATTGATACACTGTTCCTTTAAGGCGGCCTTCTAACTAACTGAAGCCTCCTCTTTGCTTCACCTCGCAGCGTCTATAATGAAACAATTGTTACTTTTACTGGTTAGGCCCAAGCTGCTCTTTCCTTCAGCTCCGGAGGATTCTATGATTGTTACATTGTTTCAAATGTTTCAAATCTGTGTTTTGCTAGAGGCAGTTTAATCGGAGCTGAGCTGAGCGGGTGCAGCTTCACTTTCGCTCCTGCCGCAATGGAAAGGGCTGTTTACTCAGGTCCCTGAGTGGCGGCCGCCATGTTGGCTGGGCTAATTTGCATACAGCCGCTCTGATTGGCTGGTGGGCGTGGCTTACCCGTCTCGGAGAAACGGTTAATTTTAATATTTCGCTTTTATAGAGTAGATGTGCTGTTATCCAGTCCTTTTTATTCCGTTGACAGAGGCAGAGCAGATTTACTGAGGGTAAGTGAGCACTGGCCTCAGTGGCCCCTAACAAGAGAGCCAGCCTATCCTTTGAAGCTCTGAAGCCAGGCACTATCTGTCAGAGTCCTAGCTGGCACCTTTGTCTAGTATAAGGCTGTTTCACCTACACTGCAAATCTCGTTTAGTGTAGACACCTTCATCAATTATTTTCGTTAGATCTTTCTGATAACTTGCTGTACTTTCACCATCAGCACTTTCATGTTATAACGATAGTGGCTCCTTGCCAGCTTCAATGTTTTCTTTTGCAGCTTCCTCACTTCTCTCAGCCCTCATAGAACTGGATTAGGCTTTGGCTTGAGAGAAGATTATGGCTGGTTTGATCTATCCAAACCACTAAGTTTCTCCATATCAGCAACAAGGCTGTTTTGCCTTCTATCATTTGTTCATTGGAGGAGCACTTTTCATTTCCTTCAAGAACTTTTACTTTGCATTTACAACCTGTCTGGCACAAGAGGCCTAGCTTTTGGCCCACCCCTGCTTTGGACATGCCTTCCTCACTAAGCTAATTATTTCTAGCTTTTGATTTAAAGTGAGAGATGTGTGACTCTTCCTTTCCCATGAATACTTAAATGGCTATTATATGGTTATTAATTGACCTAATTTCAATATAGTTGTCTCAGGGAATAGGAAGGCCCAATAAGAGGGAGAGAGATGCAGAGTCAGGGGAGTAGTCAGAACATACAACATTTATCATTTAATTTATGTCTTATACAGCATGGTTCATGGAGCCCCAAAACAATTACAATAGAACATCAAAGATCACTTATCACAGATTACCAAGAATTACCAAAATGTGGCAGAGATATAGAATGAGCAAATGCTGGTAGAAAATGGCATGGATAGACTTGCTTATACAGGGTTGCTACAAACCTTCAATTTATAAAACGCAATAGATGCAAAACAGCAATAAGACAAGGAAAGCCTATAGAGAAAATATATTCCTAATTCTCACAGTTCCATACAGAAGCAAGCAGGACAGAAACATGGTTCTTAGTTTGAAGTTTGAAGAAATCAAGAAACTCATCTTCTCATGCCTTCTAACATCTCAAGGGACTAATTCTGAACCTGAAATTAGATGACTGTGACAAGGTCCTAATAAAGACCTGATTTACCAGTACCATGCCAATGCCTCCCCTTCCTTTCTCACTAGCTACATCTGGGGCTTTCTACCATATTTACCTTGTTCTCACATTTTCGAAGTAACTTCTTTTTCCCCAGGTCATAGACTCGCAGAAGCTTCCCCACACCAATCAACACCCTACCCTGGAATGGGGCAATGGCAGCAGGGACCTCTTCCACTGGAGTCTGTGAGGAAAAACAGGTAATGTAGCTGTTAGAACATATATGCTAGCTCCACCCTCTCAACCCAAAATGCCTTCTATAGGCATCTGTTAGAAAGACTAGACAGCAAGTCAAGTGATTATCTTTTGCTCATCAGAGAAATAAACCAACATACAACACTATGAAACAGGATGTTTGGGTGAACAGGTTCCACATGCTACATTTCACCCAGCAAATAAATCAGTGCCACTAGTCAAAAGAAGTCCTGGTGCCCGGTGAACACTGACTCAGAGCCCATGCTAATTATACCAATGCCATGAACTACCAGTGAAGGCTCAAAATCTGCAGTTACTGGAGGGATAAACAGAAAAGGCAAGCTAGTGACATCTTAATTGTGAGGGAGACACAATGAGCTTAGTACAAAGAAGGGTCTATGAAATAATTATTTCCTAAAAAACACCTCCCTTATAGGAGGTTGGAGAAGCCACGTTCATGTATTGTCAGTGTTGTCTCAAGGAGACAACAGGAATAGTTTTTCTTTAATTTTAAAATTATGGTAAAATAGCTCTGGTTAGTGTGGGTCAGTTGATTGAGCATTGTCCTGTGCACCAAAAGGTTGCTAGTTCAATTTCTGGTCAGGGCACATAACTAGGTTTTGGATTCAATCCTCAAATAGGGGAGTATGGGGTATGTATGGGAGGCAATTGTTCAATCTTTCTCTCTCTCCCTCTCTAAAAATCAATACAAAATATATATTTTTAAAAATTATAGTAAAATATACATAACATAAAATTTACCACTTTAACCATTCTTATCATGCACTGGCATTAAGTACATTCACACTGTTGTGCAACCATCACCATCATCCAACCCCAGAACATTTTAAATCTTTCCAAATCTAACCACTGAACAGTAACTCCCAGAGAATACCAACTCTTTAACCTGATGCAAAGCTTCACTGGAACATGCAAGCCACAGCAGCATTTTCCATTTGCTACCAAGAAATGGATCAGAATCAATGAGTTGGCTCCCAAAATGGTCACCCAAAGACCTGATCCACAAGTTAAGCAAAAGTGGGAGAATCCAGTAGGATATAAGATCCAGGAGAGTCCCGTTTGGTTTGGCTTAGTGGATAGAGCGTTAGCCTGCAGACTGAAGGGTGCCAGGTTTGGTTCCAGTTAAGGGCACATGCTCAGGTTGTGGGCGTGACCCCAGTGGGGGTGTGCAGGAGGCAGCCAATCAATGATTCTCTCTCATCATTGATGTTTCTCTCTCTCTCCCTCTCCCTCCTCTCTAAAATCAATTAAAAAAAAAATCCAGGAGAACCATTGGCTGGTTCCTACCTTGTGCAAAAACTCCAGTTTTTCCCCATTGTTCACAAGCTTGTAGGTGTAGACAAAGCCGCCTGCTACAGATCGGGGGTTCAGTATCAGGTCTTTGGCCACGCCCACCAGCACATACCAATCCTCACCAGTGTTGGAGAATCTGCACACGGCCACACTGCACAGAGAGAAGCAAGAGTTAGGCAGCAGTCACAGCCCATAAAATTCCTGTTCAGCTCCAAAACCTTGGATGCTCTGGACTCCTTACCTAAAAGCAGCTTCGTTCTGTTCTAGCTGGACAAGGTCCAGCGTGTTACCCTGAATAGGATTCATCACTCGGATCACAGAGGCCCACTGTCCATTCCCAGCCTTGGGAGCTCCAAAAATGGACTCAGGGAGGTTTTCATTGAGGAATGCCGCTGCCATCTCTGCAGCTAGCTCCCGCTCATCCTCACCTGCTGCTTCCACCATTTCCTAAGTAAAAAAAAATAAACAAGAGCTGATGTATTCAGAAGTGGGTGCTGGGTTAAAGTGGGTAAGTAGCAAGAACACCTCCAGGAGTCATCCATAATCTATAAAATAGCTAAGTCTGTCAACCACATCAGAATTTCCAAAATGAAAAGATTAAAGGGAGATACACAGACAAGAGGAAGAAGGAAGATCACTAAAGGAGAAACCAGTACTTCCCATCTAATTTCCTTTGCTAATTCTACTGATCTCCTCTCTTCCAGACCAGATATAGTTTTACATGATTTGGGATACTTGCCTTTGGTGAGAAATGATTTCTGGAAGGAGCTAGTGTTATGGGGAATATGAAAGCTATGTTATTGGGCCCAAATCCAGGAAACATGTAACAGACTGTTTTGGAAACTCAAGAACTGAAGAACTCTGTTCCAGAGATGGAACTAAATACTGAATAAACCCAGGTCAGTGTATTATTAGTCCTGAAGTCACAAGAAAACCTCTAAAACCAAGGACTCAGACAAAGGGCTCTGCCTGAAGGACCGAGAAGAGCCTGGATCTTCAATATAACAAAGAATAGCCCTGGCTGGTTTGGCTCAGTGGATATGGTGTCGGCCTATGGACTGAAGGGTCCCAGGTTCAATTCCAGCCAAGGGCACATACCTCGGTTGCCGCCCCCCCACCCCACCCCCCCGGGCCCTTGTTAGGGCTTGTGTAGGAGGCAATTAATCCACGTGTTTCTCTCACATCAATATTTCTGTCTTTCCCTCTCCCTTCCACTCTCTCTAAAATCAATGGATAAATATCCTCAGATGAGAAAAAAATATATACACACACACATATATATTGTTCATACATATAGTTATTTTTTGTTTTATACACACACATATATATAACAAAGAATAATGAACAATCACAAGAGTTTAAACTTTTCAACAGTTTCACATAAACACCATTAACTAGTTAAATGCCACAATATTTAGAATTTAATTAAAAAGGTCTGCCGCTTGCATCTATAGATGCTTATGGCGTACAAATGGTTAAATTGAACACTGAAGGTCAGTCTCATTACCTCTGCCATCTGCTGCTTCCTCTGAGCTTTCGTAGCCTCAGTGTAGGCATTGTGGTCAGTCTCGATGATGATAAGGTTGTTACTCTCAGGGTGAATGACAAATTTCCTGGGTGTGTACTGCAGTGGAAAGGCTACTTGATTAAAGACAGCACCTAGCTTCTCCAATGCCAAAATCCTACGTCAAAAAGAAAGGGAGTTAATAGGCCACTCACTCAGAACCTACAAATGGTGTTGAAATGGTCTGTGAGTGGTCACAGCAAACATGTCAATTCCTAAAGCTCTGATGCTGGCATTAGACAACATGCAATAACAGACTTCTAATCTGGAAGATTCTGCGCAGGAGACAAGATAGGGAAGGGCTCTCCACTTTGGCAACAGCCCAGCACTGTATCATGACAACTCTGGTTTTCACCAGTGAAACTCATATTAGAGCCCTCATATGAAATTTTTTTATCACTCCAGTGATGAGAAGTTAAAATTTCTTTTTTATTACTGACAAACCCTTAAATAAAGAGCACCAATTCCGAAATTGTGAAGCACTGGAATTACCTGAAAATATGTGGTATTTGTGCTGATGTATTTCATAAAATAAATGGCCTCCTGAACCTAAGCTTTATGAAACCCATGAATCCATTATGAACAGCCAATAGTTATAATCAGGACACCAACAACATGGGTGGCATTAATAAAGGTTAAATAAAAAACATAAAACTTAAGTCAAATTGAACAGGTTATTTTCCAGCCTGCAATATAAATAGTGCTCACCCCAACATTATCAGCGTAAACTATAGCGTGTCAACTTGTAAAAGGCCTAAATAACTTATATTGAGGTTAAAATTTAAGCTGTAACAATGCAAATGACAAGAGAGTGAGAAAAGGTTGTGATTCTGCTCTACAACTAACCCAATGGCACTGCCTAGAAAACAAGAAGAATTAACTGTACTACAAAAAGTTTTAAACCTTGGCCCTGAAAGTCTAATTGGAAGCTAAAACTCCAAACACTGAAACTTGGCTACCAGGTTCCTAAATCCTGAGCCAAATAAAGATTTCAATTGCAACATACTAGTTGGCTCTTTCGCCATCTCTTCATAACTTTTTCCATCACTTTGGCAAAAGTACAGTCCAAGCCCTTGGGAGAAGGCTCCCCACTAGGCTTCCACTGTGAGACTCTCACCTCAGGGTATTGGTGGAGATGGCCACAATGCCTTCAGGACACTGTTCAGAGGCGAAGCCAGATGCAAATTCCAGGGTCTCATAAGATAGGGGGGTGAGATGGAAACGAGATTGGTAAGAATAGCTCAACCATGAGCGGCTTGACATGGCCAACACCTGAGGAAGGAAAAAAACATCAAGTAAGTTTGGGAAGCACTCAAATATAGTATGCTGAGCAAGCACCCTATGCCCAAATTTTAGACTGCAGAATATCCAAATGAATTTTAGAAACCTAAAAAGTTACCTTAAGAAAAAGAGGCCTAACAGCCTAAGTGCCCATCAGCAGATGAGTGGATTAAAAAACTGTGGCACATCTATACAATGGAATACTACGCTGCTGTAAAAAGGAACTCCTACCATTTGCAACAGCATGGATGGGCCTGGAGAGCAGTATGCTAAGTGAAATAAGCCAGTCAGAGAAAGAGAATTATCACATGATCTCACTCATTTGTGGACGATAATGAACAACGTAAAGTGATGAACAAAAACAGATCCAGAGGCAGAGAAGCACTGATCCCACTGTCAAACCTCAGAGGGAAGGCAGGGGTGGGAGGGGGAGAAGAGATCAACCAAAGGACTTGTATGCATGTATATAAGCATAACCAATGGACACAAACACTAGGGAGGTGAGGGCACGAGCCAGCGGGGACAAAGGGAGGAATAAGAACACATATGCAATACCTTAATAAACAATAAAAAAAAAGAGGCCTAGAGAAGAGGCAGGATGGCTTACTATTTGCTGAAAGTGTGGAATCACTCAATCTCTCTGAGCCTGTTTCCATGTGTATAAAATGGAAATCCTATCACAAGGCTGGACAGTTGCAAGGACTAAATGCAGTAACAAGGACTAGCACAGCACCAGAAGTACTCATGTTCTCAGCTATGAAGGACCTCTTGCGCATTACATGGTAAACTACGACACCAACACAAGGCTGCTCATGGGCAAGTGGTACCCTAGATGGGAGGTACTCATCCAGCTAACGCTCACTCTGCTCAATTTGCCAGTGTGGGGACTGAAGGGATCAATATCCCAACTTACCCATAATCAAATCATGAAACAGTGCCATGGAACCGGTTAAGAAGCTCTGGATTAGGGGGCCCTAGATTTCCAACATAACATGCTGCTGCCCCTGTTCATTACTTACTGCCTCCTGGCCTTGCATCCGCACACGGAAGAGTTTCACTGGACGAGACCCCAGGTACCTAGTGCGGGTATCAGACAGATCCCCCGTGACAGGGTCCAGGACAGTTCTCAGCAGCACACCGTTCTGAAAAAAGGAAAGGAGTGGGTTAAACCTACCCACAATGAAACTTCCCTTGACCACTTTATATAATAAGTTCAAAGCAGATGGAAGGAAATGACTTGGTTTAAAGAACATCCTAATAATCAGCCAACAAACCATTTATTCATTCTCTCACTAAATCACTCAAGTAGTTACTGAGCACACACTAAGTGAAAAGCACACTTAATTTTCAATGCATATCCTTAAAAAAATTTACCATGTACACTAAATTCTTTACAATTTAAAAACATATGCAGTTAAAAATACCATTTCCCCTAAAAACAATAAGATTCCTAAGAAAACAGTTCATTCAAATCCAGGGTGTGTGTGGAGCACCTTGCTAAAAGGGCAGGAAGCCCCCAAAGACAGTGGGTCATGTTAAAAGGACAAAAGAGCCAACTTCAAATGGGAACTCTCATTCATTTAAAATGAGGTTATTTAGCATCCAAGAAAGAAAGAAAAAAAGACTGCAGTAGTTTAAGCACAAATATATAAAAATCTGCAAGTTCACATGTTGTTTTATAAAACCCCATTTCCTCAGTCCTCAATACTGTTATGGCACCAACTCCTTACTCGGGAAAGTAGATGAGCAAAGGAAAAATATTAAATATTTACTCTTTCCCTATAAGAACTGTATTTCAGGGTGAGCAAATATATGAAGTAAATTGTCGTTAGAGAAAAATTCCAGCTAATTAAATGTAGTATGAAATAGAAAATCATCATTTCCCAATCCTAATGAAATAAATCGAGGCAATGTGTATCAAAGGCTGTTGATGGGGGCTTCTAAACAAATAACTTAAAATAAATACAAGCATTCTAACATCACTTATAGTGGGACAACCAGATGTCATGTGCCTCCTGATATAAGAGGAGTAAACAGAACCACCTATAAAATATTCTCTTCCCCCTCCAAAAAAAATACTCTCTCCCCTCCCACACACAAATGAAATCCAAATCTAATCAACTCCTAGATCTGTGCTCTCCAATACCATAGTTAGCAAGCCACATGAGGCTAGTCCAATTTGAGTTGTGCTAAGTATAAAGGACTAAATTCCAGATTTCAAAGACTTAGTCCAAAAAAAAAAAAAAGAATATACGGTATTATTAATTGTCATATTGGTTACAAATGGAAATATTTTAAATATAGTGAATTAAACAAGACTTTAAAATTAACTTCATCTGTTCCTTTTTTGGTAGCTATTGGAAAAGTTATATTACATAAGGGGCTTATTTTAAAAAAACAGCATGGTCTAGGATCTACCCATTACTTTGCAGGAAATAGTATAGAAGAACATTAAATATACAAGGACTGGAAAATCCAGAAGGTGGGAATTCCTATAAAACAAATGATCTGGTTTCCTAAAAATAAAAATAAGGTTGGGGCAATTATGAAAAGAAACATAAAAATACAGATCAAGCAGATACAAACTTTGCACAGCTTTATGTAGATCCTGAACAGAACCAAATATAAAGACATTTTTGGAGAAAAAAAGAAAAATGGGAATGTGGACAAAGCAGAAGGTGATTATTAAGAATTACTGTTGGATATGCTTTAAAATACCCCCTCCCCACCTCCAAAAAAGAGAATGAATAGATAAAACAAGAAAACCCAAAGATGACAATTGTTAAAACTCCATGGGTATATGGAGGGTCATTAGTCTAACTTCATTAAGGTGATCAGACGTCACGCTTTTGGCGGGACAGTCCCAATTTTTAACAATTTGTCCCGAGGCATTTTAACAAAGTCCCGATTACTCTTTGTAATATTTTAAGTAATAATATAAAATAAAAAAATAAAAAAAAAAGATCCCCCCCACCCCCGTCAATGGTGTGCCGCTTTAAATCTGGTCACCTTAAACTTCATGCATGTTTGACAATTTCTAAATTAGGAAGTAAAACTAAAAAGCAAAAAGTACCTGGGCTAGATTATTTACGTGTTCAAGTAAATAATCATTAAGGAAAATGAAAAGCATATGGTCAAAAAACCTGACACTGCCCTGGCTGGTGTGGCTCAGTTGGTTGGAGCGTCGTCTTATTTTCTGGAATAGCGGTCACCTACTGGTGGTCTGTGAGGTCCGAAAGATTGGCGACTGCTACTCTGAAAGGTTGCAGGTTCCATTCCCAACCAGGGCACATACCCAGGTTGAGGGCTTTACCTTCAATCAGGCTAAGCATGGAAGGCAATTGTTCAATGTTTCTCTCTCTTTCTTTCCCTCTCTCTCTTTCTGCCTCTCTCCCTTTCCTCTCTCTCTAGAACCAAGGGAAACAAATTCTCAGGTGAGGTCTAAAACAAACAAAAAAAAAACCCTGACACAATCTGATCCTTAAGTTCCTGCTTTTCACACCAGGAAGAGCTCAGCTGCTTTGATAACAGAGAATACTTAGGAGTCCTTTATTGCTGGTAGACCCCTTTATGAACTGTGAGGCATTCATTTTAAAAGCCGCATTCAGGTCAATCTTGAGGACTCCACCTAGTTTTAATTCACAGCAGTGAAGGTAAGGCATTTTTATCAAAGACTCTTTATGAAAATATTTTCTCTAAACCTTATTTGTTCTAATGAGAGGTCCAGTGCACAAGATGGGGGGGGGGGGGGGGGGGTGGCCTGGGAGCCCTCGGGGGATGCTGCATTCGCCTGCCAGCCATGGGCCCGCGTTCTGGCTAAGCAGCACTCCCACTGTGGGAGTGCACTGACCACTAGGGGGCAGCTCCTGTGTTGAGCACCTGCACCCTGGTGGTCAGTGCATGTCATGGCAACCGGTCTTTCTGCCATCCGATTTGCTATTAGCCTTTTATTATATAGGAGTATTAGAGCTGAGAACAGTGGAAACAGAGCAGCACCATTCACTGAACGGTAACTGAAACCATGGGCACAGAAAATTCCCATATTGAACAAACGAGTGCATGAAACCTAAAGGAGACCTGACGCCAACAATATGCGCCCCTCCCCCCGTGTATTTCTTACCTGTAGCCCAATATTCAGGTATAGGAAGCCAATAGAGCCCCTCTCACCCAGCTCATCCTGCTTCTCCGTCCCACCCATTTCCACAATACACAAGGATTCTGGCTGGGCTGGGAGAGCCTGCATGCTCAGAGGTTGCAAACAGTCCTATGGGAGAAAGAGAAAAGAACATAGGAAATTACTAATTTTGGAAAAAACCTACCCAGAGAATTCTAATTCTAGGAGTAAAGAACAATCTGAGGAGTGAGTTCCAAAGGGGAAGTGGGTTACTAGCTAAACTGAATCTTAAAATAAGCTCTGCAGAGGAGCATGCTTTCCTCTTTTTGGTCAAAGTGGATAATGGGGTTAAAGTATATAAGCAAAGGTCTCTTCCCCTAAAAGTCATCGAAGGCCCTGGAGCCAGCCCAAGACCTTTTCTGTAAAAACATTCTTGGTATTTTTTTTAAACTATAGAAGAGTCAAGGGTTTAGCCAAAGAAGTGGTGAGCAGTCTCAGATTAGCATCTCTAAAGCACTGCAGATGACTCCTGAAATGTGCCACTGCGACATCCAGAAGGAACAGAGTTCCGGGTTCAGCACAGCTGATCTCAGAGACAGCCACCAGGAGCGGCCAGGAGCTCAGGTTTCAACTGGAAGATTCTTGAAGTGGAGGGTGACACTCACTGAGGGGTCCAGGGAGATGATTCTGACAGTGTTGTCTACCAGTCCCACAGCCAGGAAGCGAGACCGCTGCTCTCCAGGAGGCACATTGGCCAGACTCATGCACACCACATCTGCTGACATCTCCTTCCGCTCTGTGTACTCGTTCAGCTGTCCTGACTGTAAGAGTGAAGACAAGAGAGGTCACAAACCACTTCCACTCACCCCCAACCATGGACTCAGAAACTGGAGGAGGATTTTTAAGTTCCTTTTTACTTCCTCTCACTCCTCTTACTATAATCAATGATCAAGGATTTCTCTACTTGAGATTCCAAGTCCGAAAACTATGGCAAATATTTGGTGGCAAAGTAGAGTGTGAAAGGCATGAGAAGCAAGTGTTTCATTCGTAAGATGGGGTTTCATAACTCCAATGAGAATTAAGACATGAACTTACCCACCTCCTACTTCCCGATAAAGTGCCAAATTGGCTTGTGGACACTTTCCCTCAATTCTTTCTTGTGAATATAATCTAGATACCTGAACTACAACTCTCATCTCTACTTCTGGACCCTACACAAGTCCCACAGTAAATAATAAAATAACATACGGGATCCATCTCAAAATAGACCAGCTCTCCTCCTGTAAGGGCGATCACTACTTGTCGCTGGTTCACTGCACACTTCACAATTGTTTTCTTTCCAGGGGTCTTCCACTCATTGACTCTCTTATCTGCTCGGATGTGCCGGATGCCGTCAGGATACACCTGGAGTAACAAGAAAACCTGACTTAGCAATCTGACACATTGCTCAGCCTATGTCACACCTATCAGATCTGTCACTGGAAGATTCTTAAAGTGGAGGCCACTGCATTTGAAGCACCAGTTGGGTCAGCTTTAAAAAAGTTCATTCATGTCTTGCACTGTCTACTTCAAAGAAACTTAAAGCTTGTTAAGGTCAACACAGCAGCCTACATAATGAAGGCAAAGGCAGAAGGAAGGTGAGCTCTCTGAGAATCCTCACCTGCACCAAGGCATCATCTCCTAACAAGGAGCAGGACAAGGTTGGAGTGGTGCCCAGGAACCCAGAATCAGTCACTTCTTCCACAGTCTCTCCGATAGACAACACAAGTGTGGCATTCACGAAAGACACAATGATGTAGGCATCAAACTCATCTGAAAGAGGAAAAAGAAAGGAGCTGGTTAGCTAATAAGTTATTAATTACACAGCCAAATGAGACACACTAAGTTTTCTCTTCAGAAACCTTCCAAGGCACTTCTATGTGTAGTCACCACACACAGTCATGTGACAAACAGCACAGGATGACCCAAAAGACAACTGAGGGTCTTAAGAGCCTACAGATATACTTAAATGTGGAAATACATTGAGTAGATACGCCCAGTTCTAATACCTCTGAAAACTAGTATTTTCTTGAGACATTAGCTGGAAAAATGCAAGAGGACAAAGCAAGGGAATCAGTGGCATGAAAAAATTTTGAATACAATGCTTATATATATTGAAGCTAAACTTATTTGTGCCAGATGCCAATCACAAGCTATTCTTAAAAGATGCTCCTTATAACCAGGGAAGGTGCCCACTTTCTTCCAAATGAAGCTTCCGTGGGAACACAAAAGACCTAACGAATAAAACAGATTACTTAAGCCTTCGTGAGACTAAATCATTCTAGAGTGGAACTGGGAACCTAGTATGTCCCAATAGGAATGATGTAAGGACACTAGAGAACCAGGAAGTAGGGAGGAGAAACTGTTTATATGGTCAGTCCTTGACCTCTATAGTTTTTCACTGTTTAAAAATACAACTACTTAGTGGTCATGACCAATCCTATTAGGATTTGCTTTCCATTTAATGAAATGTAGTTGGATAAACAAACACTAGTGATTTTTCTCAAGGAAGTCAGAGGACCTGAGGTATACAGGCAACCTCATTTCCCATGCACATTCCATTGTAAAAGGTCATCTATTTCCCATACATTCTCCCCTACAATATTAAACAACTTTTGTGTATCTCCCACATCTGGCATACAGGTTAATAAATACTAAATAAGGAAACATTTATTTATTTTAACAAGAAGTGTGATTTTCCTAGTTTACATTATTGAATTTTCTCTGTCAATTCCCCTATCTGTCCCTCCCACAGAAACCAGGTAAACAAGGGACAAAATGACAGGTAAACAAGGCACTACATTAGGAGTGGCTACCTTCCTCTTAGCAGAAGCTATAGTACCCTTCCTGCCTAATCTGAGCCTTGGTCAGAGTTTACTGACATATACTAGTAAGTTTGACCCAACCAAACCACAATCAAAGACACAGTTTGGGTTCCGAATGATCCTAAGGTGGTTCGGCTGAATTTAGATTACTGGACTAGTTCAACAGAATCGGTGTTCTTTATTTAAACAAAAAAGAGAGCCCAGTGAAGATGTTTTATTGCTGTCATCTACAGCAGTAGTGCCCTACCCATTAGCAGGACATTAAATCAATTTGGTGGGTTGTAATCAACACTTTTAAACAGAAACATGCAGAAATAAATGTGATTTATGAAATTGTTTCACACAAAGTAAGGATTAAATAGTTTTGTGAGACTTTTTGCTTCAATTAATGATACATATGAGAACTGACTGGGTAGCTGAAAGATAAGAATCAAAGACTGTTCCCAATGGATGTAATCTAATGGCTACAAAAGGAATCCAGAGTAAGGATTCAATTTCCAAATCATAAGCAGCAACAGTGGACAAGCAGATAGTTGTTTTTAGATTATTTTGTTATAACTGTCAACACATATCAAATGTTTTGGGGACACCTTTTAAAATAAAGAGTTGTAAGACAGCACCATTCACATTCATAATATGAGTAATAACACAGTTGTTCCTGAAACGGTATCTTAATCATGTACAGCAAAACCATAGTCAGTCTCCACACGACGCCAAACTTGGAAGTTTTAGGCCAGCGGTTTTTGAACTAGAAATTTCTGGTGTGCAAAAATAACAAGAATTGCTTAATTTTAACATTATATGAATATTGTGTCCTTTCCCACGTTCTCATTAGTGAAATCTAATACCTTAAAAGTTGTGCCACAGCAAATTAAAGTCAAACAACAAAAAGGCTCAAACTAGCCAGGATTTCCGGTCTCTTCCTTCAGTCATGAGGAAAAGGGGGCTTCCAGCGAAGAGACCACACAGCTTTTAATTTACATGCAAGAGAATGGGGGAAGGGAGGAGGAAGGGAGGGGGAAGGGGCTACCTGGGTCCTGTATCTGCCCTCTGACCCAAGGCCCCACTGCTCAGATATGAAGCAGAGTTGCTCAGTGGACTTAAATGTGGCAATTCAACATTTGCTGGGCAATTCAACAAGCGGTAGAGCAAGGACTAACACCTGAAACCTGCTTAACCTCCCATTTTCTCAACGTAGCCATTACCCTGTGAGTATTAAGCACACTGTATGGGAAGGAGGACCTGCAACAGATTAGTAGCCCTTGCATCTTGAGGTTATAGGTTAAAAGTTGGAGTTCAGAACAAAATCAAGCCTCAATCAAGGCAAATTACTATAAACAATAAACATCCAAATTGCCTTTATCCCAGGGTTGCAAGCTTCACATAGAACCAGTTCATTCCTCAGGGAAGAATTATTAGGGTATAAGAATGCACCTTTGCCTCAGTTAAATAGGACTTCTACTTGTCTGAGCACGGCTGAAGCACCCCAACAGAGAGGATGCTTTATTCTTCCCCCTGCTCGGTATCTGAGGCTCAACAAGCAGCCCACTCGAAAGGCTAAGGTGAGGGATCATCCAGATGATGTAAGCCCCCCACATTCTTATTTTATATTCACACTACTCAGTGTTTGTCTTGCCTCATATTATATTCAAAAAAGGGGTGGGGGGCTTTCTCCAGGGCCTGATCACTCAGTTAGTATACCTGGAATATACAAAATTTCCAGGTAGAATATGAAGATAAAGTTTTCAAGCTACAGACTCTTTCAGCTTAAAAACAAATTAGTCATATTTTCCACTTTCTGTGGAAGAAAATAAGACAAGATGATTCCTGCCTCAGACCATTTGATATACAGGCAGATGGGTATGCACAAGGACATCCAACTGCAAAGTTACCCTCTGAGAGATGCCATCAGGGCAGCCTCAATATTTTGTGTAGGTCCCTCTCGCTGGGTAAACTCTAAGACCCCATGGTAGACCCTAGCAGTAGGTACACACCTGTGGTGATCAGCACCTTCACCAGCCACCTGTGGAAGAGAAAAAAAGGCTTGGTATTGGTAGTGTGCATCACCACGTACCAGCCATGGTTAGTAATTGCCTGGAAGATTGCAGCATGTGAGGACATGTGGAATGCTCACTCAACAGTAACCTGGGGTATCTGGAAAGAGAACGAACAGAGAAAACCTGTCCTGTTTTCATGGGTGATAGCCCAAATTATGGTTTTTCTAAAGAGTAAAATTTACCAAGATGTAGTCTTTCCCTAGATTTTGACATTCAGAAGAGAAATTTTTTCAGCTACCAGTTCCACCAGGCACCATACCGCTTATCACTAACTTATCAAACATTATCCAAAAAGCCCATTCCATCCTCTAACCCCTCCTTGGCAACATGCTTGTGCCTTGCATCACATCAGAACACACAATAGTTTGGTATACTTATCTTCTTAAGTCAACAAGTGCTCTAAAATAGGGACCTCTCTTTATTGCTGAGTACATGGGGGCACTCAAAAGACTGCATGATGAGAGTATAGAACTTATCCGAACAAACCAGCAAGAATCACCACTGCAGGGTCAGTCAAATGAGCAATGGAATTCAGGAGACAGGACTTTCAATTTCTATGACCTTGATAAACTATCTTGGGACAGTGAACCTTAATAAGGTAACTTTTAAAAATGAAGGTAACTTTTCAGTAATTATAAGTCCATTTAAAAACAGTTTAAGAAAACAAACAAGGGGGAAAGCACACTAGTTTTTATCTCAAGTGCTTTTTAATTTGAACAGTCTAGGCAATGTTTTCAAGAGCCACAAAGTCAATCAGCTACCGAGCTAAACGTGAACATCAATACTGAACAGTTTCTTTATGACATTACATATAACAGCAAAATCTTTCAAAAATCAATTGTCTAATTATCTTCTCAGCTAAAATGAACCTAATTTCCTATTCACCTGTTCTTTTTTTCTCCTCAACTCAGACTTGATTCCAATGCCTACATAAAAACAAAATCCACCAAAATGTGTTTTCTGCTAAACAGCTGAATTTATTTGTGATATTTAAGATGTTCTGGTTGTGTGGAACAAATTTAAGGGAAAAGGAAGTGTGTAGGAAGGTTCCTATTTCCCTTAAATTTGTTCCACACAACCAGAACATCTAAATATCAGAAATAAATTCAGCTGTTTAGAAGAAAAAGCTTTGTACACTGGCCAGGGTGATCTCATTCACTAGTCCTACATTCCTAAGGGAACAAGAGGAAAATGAGGTCTAGGAATAGAAATGAACTCAAAGTAAATAAAAGGGAAAATGGGAATTTTTGTCTAGGAGCTCAGATTCCATCTCTCCTCTATTCTTTTCCACCCGCTCTAAAATTCTGATTCCAATCAATCAATTTCTGCTTTCCTTAAGCACAACTACACCCAATAAGTAGGAACTAATTAACAAGCTTTACCAAATCTCTTAATACCTAGGATAACTGTCAATTTCACTGTGGTTTCAGCACAATAGAAGATATGGTTGAAGACAAATGAAGCAAAACCTTTTCCTCACACCATACTGCTTACACAGATGAAACCAGTGTCTTACATGTGAATACAGTCAAAGAACATCACACATGAAGGCTCTGATACCAAAGTGTACTACATGTACTGCGTATTAACAACCCCCTATGTACCTCTTCCCCATTTCTACAAGAAGTAGGTGAAGGCAACCAGACTGGAAGAGCCTCAAAGCATAGTATCAGGCCAGAAAAGTTTCTAGTACATGTGCTAGATGAAGTGACATAGAACTATTATGAATGCAACCTCTCATACCTTCTATTGTCGGTGGCACCCAGACCCTCATTTTGACTGTTGGGAAAGGGCTGCTTACCTTCAATGTGCCGGCGCACTGTCCAGACAGCATTGGGGTTACCAGGTAGTTCAGAGACAGCCATTTCCGACACCTGATAGAAGAGATAGACCACAGATCCATTGAGCATGGAACTCAGTTCCCTGCTTATAACTACACTACATAATAAGGTCCCAAAGCAGTGCTCACATTGCATGAATTAAAATAATGTAACCATCAAGTCAAAAAAGAACATAAGAAACAAAGACAACAAAAGGGTTTTTTATTTTATTTTACTTTTTAATTACAATTTAAATTCAGTATTACTTTGTATTAGTTCCAGGTGCACAGCATAACAAAGAAATTTTTTTTTTCTATGGAAGTGCAAAAAAGGAATAGAGGGAAGGGACTAAAAAACAATTTGGGTCCTTTATTTCACATTGTACACAAAATTTTCTGCAAATACATATATGCTACCCTTCATCAAGAAACTTGACAGAATGCACTGAATAGTAACTAATCAATAAGTATTTGTCTAAGATGGGTTGGGATCATTGAAAATTTGGTGGATTGATGCACATTTTGAGTCAAAAATTTGTCTAATTCCTTGAACAGTAATATTAATGGCTAACGTTTACTGAACATGCCAGACCTTGAGCTAAGTGCTTTATCATGCATGATCTTATGTAATTTAGACACCAATCTTTAAGACAGATGCCATTAAGCCCATTTTTACAGGAACACAAGCTGAGAAATAAATATTAACTAGTAGAGCCAGAATTCAAAGCCAAGGTAATTTGGCTGTGTGCCAATAAAAATCTATTAAAAAAACAGGCAATGGAGCCTATAGTTTGCCAACCCCAAGTTCTGAAAGCAAATTGCCCAGATTTATTTTCAATGCTTCCTCTGGGAGCAGTTCAAGGAAATGCCCACAACAGGCACCCTATACAACCAGGGCAAGAGGACTTTCTGAGTGGGGTCCACTGAGGCCTGTCTCTCTAGACCCTGAGGGTCCTGCTGTACTGGCTCTTCGTGTGATGACACTACTGCCCTCTTTATGTGGCTCAAGGATACGGCTCTTCTTCAGATCCCTTAAAGCGGTGCATATTCTGAAGGCCCTGTCCCTATGTTATATAACCTTGCTCTTGTCAGTGAATGTTCCTAATGCTGTTAAACATTTGAATTTTTAAATTTACGAAACATGCAAAATTTTAAAAAATAACACATCCATATACATATGCACATTTTGCTATGACTTCCAAGGTTTAAATTTTGAAAAATAATTAAACTTCAAAAAATAAAGACAGAATTATTTTACTGCTAACGAAGTTAAGTCCTGGGCATTTGCTAAAAAGGTCAACACTAGAATCAGGAAAATAAGATGTGGACTTGAGAAGATTATTTTGAATGTTCATGTCACCTACAAGGCCCAACAATAAAGGGTTCATTAAATAAATTATGATCCATCCACTTTGGTGGACAAGTAAAAAAAAAAAAAAAGTATGTGATTTAAATGCACATAGCAATAAGGAATAAATTTAATAAGATATAAAAATATATACACAGTGTGACTCAGTGGATGAGCATCAACCCATGCACCAAGAGGTCGCTATTCGATGTCCAGTCAGAGCACATGCCTGGGTTGTGGGCTATTTCCCCAGTACGGGGCATGCAGGAGGCAGCTGATCAATGAGTTTCTCTTTCTCTCCCTCTCCCTTCCTCACTCTTTAAAAAGAAAAAAAAAAAATCAATGAAAATATATTATATATTACATACATACAGTGTTCATGTAATAGAAAATGTTTACCTCAAAACTGAATTCAAAAATGTTAAGTATCTGGAAACTCTGAATAAAGACCAAGAGCAAAATGTTTCATGCAGATTTCCTAATTTCCATGTTAAGGCTAGTGAGCCTGGAACTGGTAGATACGTTCTTCCCCTTTTATCCCCATTTGCCACTTTTTAAAAATGTAGCCTGTTGGGATAATATGTTAAGGAACAGGAAATTCAAACTCTAAACTTTATGGAAATAGGAAAGAAAACATTTTTGAATGCTTCCTTCCAAACCCTGCAGATGATCTAGAAACTCCAATCTTACCTCAAGTCCGTGCCTCAAGACTCTCAGAGATGATCGGGGTCCCCGACCACAGGCCACATACAGCTGTGGAGTGTCTTCATTTGCCAAATCAGCTATCTGCATGGAAAAAGAAAGTCTACTTGTGCTAAGTTTTCACACTGATCCCTGGTGATTGTCAGTGAGCAAATCACTTTTTAGTTTATAAAGCTTATATATTGGCCACTGGCCTTGGGGACATGAAAGAAAAAGCCTGAATGTTCCAAAAAGCACGCCAGTTGAAAATGGTTCTACCAATCAACAAAAAGGCCATACTAGTTAAGTTAGCAAAGGATTTTACTTAAGTGATAGAAGTGCTATATAACCTCCAACTGAAATTTAGCTTCCAAATAAAAATACAAACTATAATCTTATCAGTATCTGTGAGATTCTCACCAGTAAGTCACGTTTATTCATAATATTAAAATTTATAGATGCCTCCAATTACTTCCCTCATCACTACTTTGAAATTGTATTTAATATCTATTGTTAGACTGCATTTGATCACAGATGCCTGTCTACAGATGCACCTATGATGCACTGATCAAGTAATAGGCAGCTCTGCACCTGGATGTCTGACACCAACTGGGGAAGCCATATTCTCATACTGGCATCCCAGACATCTCAGCTGCTCGTTTCCAGTACAATTATTTGTTGATCAATTTATGAAAAGAGGTCAGTCATTTGTACTGTAGTTTTGTCAAATTGGACAGTTAAATGAAGACTCTGGACTGTCTGTAAGGCGTTGCACCCTATTTTAACATGGATGAGCATGTGAGTGTATATGGCTTTTACACTCTCTTAAAAAATAGTTAGTTCACCTATTTTAAAGTCACCACCTTATTTAAAGCCTTAATTTTAAAAAGCACATATATTACTCTTTCACAACTTAAAAAACATTTTGCTGTCTTGGCTATATGCTAGTACTATGTGCACTTACAAAGTTATTCAGAGAGCAATCCAGATGCCTCATCAGGCCAAAGACATTCATGCCACACAAAAATGCTTATAGCCCCCTATAGATACTCAAATATCCTGTTAATTTTATTCTTGATCTACAAGCTATTTACACAATTACTTCCTCACATTTCAATGAAAGGAGAAAAATCAAATTAGAAAATGCTTATTTTCTATTGCCCCAAGAGGACCAACTTTCTCAAATAAAAAACAAAAGCAGTTAATTTCAGAATGATCAATTTTACCAGGCAGAGTGCCTGAATGCTGACTTATTCCTCTAGCATCCAGTAAACAAATCTCTCCCCCACTAGAAAGATGATCAATTAGACAGGACAAGGGATCCCTCATAGTCACTCAAACCCCAACCATGCAGGACACAGAAGCCTGGGAAAATTCCTGCTCAACCAAACACCAGTATTAGAGGATACAAACCACACCCTGGGCCACCTCAGGTTCTTCCCTTAGGATGTGATTAAAGTTTTTGTCGCTTGGCCAGTGTGACTCAGTGATTGAGTGCTGACCCATGCACCGTGTGGTTACAGTTCAATCCCTAGCTGGGGCCCATGCCCAGGTTGTGGGCTGTCCCCAGTAGAGGGCTGCCTTGATGTTCTCTCTCTCCCCTACTCTCTCTCTAAAATACAAAAAAAATAAATATATTTTTTAACTTCCTGTTACTAGGCCATGGTCTGATAGCTCAGATGATTAGCACATCGCCCTGATAAACCAAGGTCGTGGGTTCGATCTCCAGTCAGGGCACATATAAGAATCCATCAATGAATGCATAAATAAGTAGAACAACAAATAGATATTTCTCTCTCTAAAAAAACTAATTAAAAAAAAATTTAATAAAAAAATTCTTGTTACTGATCCCAGTGTCTCTGGAGTATTTTAAGGAGGGAATGAATGTTAAAAATTAGATAAAGATAGGTATTTCATAAACTGTTGTGATAAAAGATCCGTTTACATTAAAAAGAAAAATATAATACACACATTTATTTGTTTTATGATATTGTGCAAGCTTATAGACAGAGACAAATGCCTGGAAGCAATCCTAAGTTGTGAATAGCAGTAGCCTCAGTGGAGGGTTTTGTTTTGTTTTTTTAAAGCTTGGGGAGACCTTTACTTTTAGTCTTTTGCATGGTTTGAATTTTTATACTAAACCTGAGTTTTATAATTAAACAAACAAAAAGCCCAAGAATTTATATAATGGGTTTTAGTCCCCAAACTTCTACTTAAGCTGCATATCTATATAACTCTGATGATTCCACAGATATGTTGACAAACCTAGCACTTAGACTAGCCCTTAATTTAACTGGAGTTAAAACTTTAAACTCATTCAGATTCAAAACCAACTGGCTGGCACTGCTCATTGTGGAGGTGACTGGAAAGACCCACACCTGGCAAAACAAAATGGGAGAGAGGCTGTCCAACTCATCGACCAGCACAAGGTTTTTGAGGGGTCTTGGCTGAAAGAAGAACGTGTCTCCTTCTTCCAGAGGCATGGCAGATGAAAACTCGGGTTCTTCATCATCATCTCCAAGATGTGCAATCTGATACAAGTAACTGGGGAAAGGCAAACAAAACTTTAGTTAAAAACATTTTCTGTCTGAAGATAATGTTTGACATCAACATTAATACTCATAAAAGCACTTTATAAATATCTAATCCAAATTATAACATGGACTTTTGATCAACATCTATGTTTGAAATCTCTGCTTACCTGAGTAAAGTTTTTTAAAGAATAGAAAAGGGATGAAAAAATCAAGTCTATTGAACTCAAATCGGTGTAATGAAAGCATTGAGCTTCCACTAGAGTGCCTAGGCTTGAATCCCAGCTCTCCCCTTAACAACAGCCACATGACCTCACGCTTAGTACTTCATTTCTCAGTGCCTCACTCGCCTCATTTATAAAAATGAAATAGTAGTGCCTTCCTAAAGAATTCTGAGTACTTACAACAGTGCATGGCACCTAGCAAACATCATGTTGGTCAAATAAGATGAAATATGGATACAGGATAGCCAAAGAAAATCTATAACCATTCCAATTTAATAAAAAACCAGGCCATTTAATAAAAAAACAGGCCAAATCTATTGAAAACAAGAATTGGTGACCTTGCAGAAATATGCAGATATTACTATATTGTTCCCCAAGCAAAATATAAACATATCCAAAGATAGTAAGCAACAAAATCTGTCCTCTGGCTAATAATGCTTATTGGTGAACTGATTCAAAGGCAAACCACAAAAAAAGAAAGCAATTTGAGAATAATCTATAACAATTTGCCATCATAAATTGAGCATGCAATGAGCTTTAGGGAAGCAGCTCGATGAAAACAAGACAACAAACTACTGGTCATATTTATTCTTTAAGTAATATACTGGACCTTTAATACAGAGCACTTTGAACAATATCCATTATAGCTTTTTAGAAGCAGATAGACTAACCCAGTCCTGAAATACATAAGATACTCAATAAACATTAGCATTTAACTTTTGGTAAACAGAGCAGATTTTATGCTAAACCATGAAAAAGCAAGTAAGATTATTATCCTTGAACAATTTACAAAAAGCATTGAGAAAATAAACACAAAAATTAATATGAACTCTTTATTCAGGCAAGATGCCTAGATGCAGATGATAAAGACCACCTGTCAGAGATATCTTCAGTGCCTAGTAACAAAAGAATACCAGTTTATCTTCATCACAGGAAATGTTGCTTTGGCTGAATCCAGTAAAACAATTTCTGAGACTACACTATGCTTAAGACAGAAACTTTGGAAACAGACTGTCTGGGTTTGAGTTAGATTTAGTTCTGTGATTAAATTTCTTAAATTCTCTGTAACCCAGTTCCCTAAACTATAAATGTGATGGGTAATGGCACTGTCTAATGGGAATGCTATGCGTTAATATCTGTAAAGTGCTTAAAACAGCTTGGAACATTATTAGCAAA
>PVJC01022421.1:0-27366 GCA_004026665.1 Murina feae | reverse complement strand
TAAAATTTTATAATTTTTTTAATAAAATTTCTTATATAGTTCTCATTGGGGCTATTATGGATTTTGCTGCTGTTGCAAATGGAATCTACTTGACTGATTTCCCCCATTGATTGTATGTATTATTTTTCTATTACTGTGTAACAAATTACCACAAGTTTAGTGACTTGACACAACACAAATATATTATCTCCCAGTTTTTGTGGGTCACGAGTTCAGCACAAGTTAGTATCATACAAAACTGGCATTATAAGAGCTCATACACTTAGACTAGTTGACATAAATATAGAAATAAATAGCCTGAGAGTGCCAATTTTTAAGAACCAATGAATGTGACACTTACTGAAATGAAGGCAGGAAAACCTATGTATTAGTCCAGGTCTAATCAGACTAAGATAAACCATGCTCGATGCTTCGACCAGAGGAGACTGAATACAGGAGAGTGGTTACCCAGATGTCTGGAAGTCAGGACGCTGAAGTAAACCAGATGATTACTGAGAGAAGCAGCTACCGCCCGAGGGCTGGGACCGGAAGGGAAGACGGTGTCTCTAGGGGAAGTCCTAGAGGCTAGAGCTGGAGGAAGTCCCATCTCCATCTCAGAGTGCACAGTTGGTTCTCAGACTTCTGGTTGGTGCATCAAATGCACAGTATTGAGACTGACAAGGAGTCTCGGGCAGCTGGTACCTCTGAAGGATGTAGCATAGCTGTTGCCAAGGGAACTGGAGGCAAAAGCTGTAGCTATCCTCTGCTTGGTGACTTTTTTTTTTTTTTGTAGGTAAGAGTAGTGTTTACTGAGCGATACAGGACTGAGTGCTATGAAAGGTTTACCAGGATGGAAATGCACCCCACCCCTGCCCCTGCCACCCCCAACATCCAGAGACTACAGTACTTAAGAGTTACATGCAATGGCCATAACTGCTGAATATCTGTTCATAACAAACAAACCATAGCATATTTATACTATGTATCACATCGAGTGATTATAGAAATCTATTTATATATTGCTTGTATAAAATCTTGGTTTTGTAAAAAAAAAATATTAAAAAAACAAAAGAACGTATAAAAACATGTGTAGTTGAAAGCTCTGCCAGGACAGCCAGACTGTAAACATTCAGCGAGTATGTGCTTTGGAAGGCGCCTGTGCCTCATGCCCACAGCAGCTCCAGCAGTACTGGCGAGGGTGCACCCCGTTGCCACTCGGGGCAGGACCAAGCTGGACCCCTGCTTAGTGACTTTCTAAATACTTTTACCTGACACCTGTAAATGCGCTCTCTCTCTCTATATATATATATATTAGCTATTATTATAAAAATAACAAAAGTAGGGGCTTCTATATAAACTTAAAGGAAGCCATGATTTAATAGATGACAATTGACCTCTATTTAGCTGTATCATTCAAGGTCTGATTAGGAGCCAGAAACCACTCTGAGTATTTCCAACAGAAGGACTTTGATGTAGGATTTTGACTCTGAAGGCTAGCTCAGTAGGGGACAGTGAAGCAACCCAATATTGCCCATAGCTGTAAGCTGCTACCCTCTTTAGGCCAGAGAGAGATAAGAGGACCTGTCAAAGTGAGAATCACGTTGAGCTTATCCAATGGAAGCTGGATCCATGAAAAGAGATGAAGCCACTGCCAGAGAAGGAAGATGAGGAAAACCCCGGCTTCTTCTCCCTTCTTCCCACCCTTCAATCTAGAGTGTGGGAAGTTTGACTAGACTTAATTTTCATCTTATGTCTTAATTTTCATCTCAGCTAGAGGCACCTGAACAGAAGCCTGGGAACAGCCTGTGAAGGTTAGTCAGCCTCCTGTGATGCAGAGCAGAGCAGCAGAAACCCAAAGAATGGATCTGAGGGCAAAAAGCACTGATGCGTCCTGCTACGGGGGGCCTGAATTTCTCCCTCTACTAGCTCCTGTTCACACACAGTCAGCTCCAAAATCCAACAGTGCAGTGGTTTCATCTGCATTCCTAAACGCCTAAATCAGCAGCCTGTTCACAGCAGTACTAAATGGTCACTTTATCCACATCCTGCACGAATAAACGGTCAGTATACAGCACACTTGCCATCTCATGAGTGAGTGGGATTTTTACAGTTCTAAGGAAAAGAACAGTGGACGGGAAATTATAGAACCTAAATATCATTCACGAAAGATGAATCGCGTTAAGTGCATTTTACATGCGTCCCTTTATAGTTGTGCTTATTATACAACTAGAAGCTGACCCTTCACAGTGCTTGAGGGTAAGCACTGGTCTGGGTTAGACCTGGAAGCATTACTAGTGCACTTCCTTTCTTCTGAATCATTGCAGTTACATGCTTGCTACTTGGGTAGTCTTTCATTTCCCCTAGAATTTTCTTCCTTTTTCTTAAGTTACCCAACGCGGTGCACTTTCTTTCCCCCTTCATTATGCCCTGTGTACAGAGGTTTTGCAATCAGCATCCTCTGAACAGACTCTGCATTGTAAGAAGTCCTCAGAAAACTGTTCACCGTGGCATTCTGTTTTGAAAATGGTCAAGATTAAAGACATTTCTGGGCAGTTCAGATGGCTTTTTGCAGTCTGCATGTCTCTTCCAAGGCACAAAGAATGGCCTGTTTTATGATAAAAGAAGGCCAAAGTAAGCAGGATATTTGGATTACATCTTAAAACATTTAGGTTTACGAAATATATCCAGCTCTCCTGTCTCCCTAAACCATGGTCTCGGGTTATGTTTCTCCTGACAGCTCCTCCTGTTTTAGATGTGATTATTTTGTTGATATAAAGTCAGGCTATTGCAATAGAAGTTGAAACAGACCAATAATATTAATCTCCTCCCTCACCTATCAGAGTGTTTATTAAGTGACAAAGCCAGCTGAATGCAATTTCTCCTCTCCCCGAACTGTCCAACAGGGAATGCTAAACAGTGACAAAATGGGACTTGACTGGTGACCGGAGGGAGAAAAAGATGAAGACGTTTGGATAGAAAACAAGAAATGGGTAACTGTCCAAAGAAAAAGCAAGAGCTAATGGAATAATTCATTGCAATTATGACATAAGATGAAAATGAAGTCTAGTCAAACTCCCTTCCCATGTTCCTTACCATGATTTGAAAATATCCCTTTGAGAATATTATTAGATACGTTGGCAGTATTATCAGAAACACCCTCTCACCACCTTGGCTAGATTGATTATTCCTATTTTTATGGACACTGTGGACCCCCTAATTTATTTATGGAGTCCACAGAATGCATGCTTTGCAATTTTTTGATGGCCCAAAGCTCAGAGATATAGCTCAAGCTGTTTGTATCAAAGCCAGGTGGGAAAGATCTACTTGGTGGCAATTTCTGAGAAACAGATCAGGGTCAATAGGTCTTAGGTGTGTGTAGGGGGATGGGGGGAGGAGGAACTCGAAGGAAGGGGGAGAACAGGGAGAATACTGAAGTAATCCCTTGCTAAATGAAAACCAAAAAGTGGTTTTCAGGACCCACAGAGGAAAGACCACGTGACACAGCAGGAAGGTGGCCATCTGTAAGCCAAGGACAGAGACCTCAGAAAAAACAAACCTGCCGAGACACCTCGATCTCAGACGTCTCTCCTTGAGTACGGTGGAAAAATGAATTCCTGCTGTGTGAGCCACCCAGCCTGCAGTGCTTTGTTATGGCAGCCCAAGCAGACTAAGACAGGTCCACAACCCGGAACTGAAGCCACGACCTCGAGACAGACTTGCATTCAGAGGACTCGGGACAGTCAGGTGTCTCCGCTCCCCTTGGAGAAATGATGAGAGATGGCTTCTGTGAGCATGAGCACCACCTGAAGGGCATCTCAAACCCTGGCTGCTGGCCCCTCCTGCAGAGCTTCGCAGTCAATAGGTCGGGGGAGGGGCCTGGGCATCTGCATTTCTCACACGCTCTGGGGCTGCTGGTCCAGGCACCACATCTTAGCAGCTGAAATTGAGACATTTAAAAATTATTTTTTAATGAGTTCATTTTTAAAATAGCAACAACTAGCCTCATCATATGTTAGAATAAAGAAGCTATTTTCATGAAAATAGCTATATTTTGTAAAACAAAAAAAGTTAAGGAGAGTGACATTGTTTTGCCTTTTTGAAATTTTTTTTTTACAGCTGGGGTCTCACATTTGCTTCCAGCTTCAATCTGCTGGCGTCTCACCCATCAGGCAGCCTCTGGAAAACTCCAAGGTGCACTTGTGAGAGAATGAGAGCGAAACAGGCAAGTAGCATCATGATCATTATGAACATAGCATTAACATCACATCTTCCCTGAAAGCGTCTCAGGCGCCCCCTAGGGTCCCTCGTCCACACTTTGAGAACAGATCATTTATGGGGTGGGCAGAAGGGAGCCCCAGAGGAAGAGGCAGAGAAGGAAATCCAGAGGAACCTTGGTCATCAGGATCCACCAGCTGGTTCACACTCAGCTTCTCTCTTACCACACGCATGTGAGCATGCACATGCCTGTGCAGTGGAGACGTTAAAACCACACCCGGGAGAGAGCAAACATCCCTAGGACGAGACGAGAAGTCTCACCCTGTCCAAGCATGCGTTCGTTTTCCAGATTCTTAGACCCTTTGCTCCGCTCATCAGCCTAGGAGCCTGGCCCTCCGTCCTCCCGTGAATTTTTGGTGACCTCCTGGGCTTTGCAGTTGGTGATTTTCTTGGAACCAGGGCTGTGGTTCTTCCTCTCTCCCTGCCTTGAACTTTTGTCCACAGCATGCATGGCCTCCTCCTGACCTCCCCACCAAACGAGGCCTTCAGAACCGTTCAGCTAGAGACTCAGTCCTTACTCCTGGTCTGCTAGTTCCCTTAGATTCCCACTCTATTTTTAAAGTATTGACTTTATTAGAATGTGCCTTTGAAACCTACCTCTATTTTAAAGCCATTCCTTTCCTGTTCAAGAAGAGGTAGATTTGGATTTCAGGACACAGATGGGCAGTACATATTTATTAAAGGAATAAATAAAACACAAACTACCACTCTTCCAGAGGCAGGTACATGCAATGACCCTGTGGTGTGTCCCCTTCCAGGACTGAGAAAATTCTTCCCAGCGTTCTCCCTGCACGCTTCCCTCCTGTCCGATTGGGCAGGGTTGGAGCACATACCTGTTGCCTAAAACAAACCACTTGGCAAGAGACATTAGCCCCCTGGGGCCAGAAAGAAACTGTGCCTCCCCTGAAGGGCAGGGCTTCTGAGAGAACTGTGAACACTATCTGAGCTCTCTATTCGTAAGGATGAGCGGCAGGCATAGTTGGGTAATTATTGGGTAGACAACCGAGTGTCTGCCACAAAATAAATAAAAATAAAATAAGTAAATAAAATAGAACCCTCAGAGTGGCAATTTTACCCTTTCCCCATTCCTGGAAAGTCCTTGGTTTGTTTATCCAACCCACCATCGCTTATTTCAGTTCTGGGTGTCTTTTGGAAATCAGAGACCTCCAGGAGATAAGCATCAGGGGAAGTAAACCCTACGTTCAAAGGATGTATCACAAAGTCCCATTCATAGATATTAACCTGTAAGACCCACTCCCTCCTTGTAGCAGCAGTTTTTCTAAGTATACAAAGGCTCATCAGAGAACCCAGTCTGTTTTCAGGGAAGTAGCTCCAGTGTGGTTACAATGGAGTGCTCCCGAGAAGATCCACTTTCATGCATGCTTTATGCAAAGTGTTTCATGCAAAGCTTACACAAATTTCTCTGCTTCATCAGTCTCTTGTCTGTAATGTTTGCTTCCTGCCTTCCCAGGGATACTAATCTCAAAGGAATGTGCTTTTCCCCCTCCCTCTTGGGTGATCATTTGTGCCCCCCCCCCCCCTCACTGAGGAGTCCTGTGTAAGTCTGGGAAGTGTTGCTGACAAGCTGGGTTTTCTGGCCTTTTTTCCACAGGCATTTTATCTCTTGATAATTCCTCAGGCAAAACTCAGGCTCTTTCATAAAGCTTACGTTCTTTCCCAGGCTCAGTGCAGTCTTCAGGGTCCTGACGGACTGGTCTATTGGCAGAAATTCAAACATTAGGCATTTGTTTCCAAACTGCTGTTAATAATTGCTATCATATCTCTCCTGTCATCACCCCCCACCCCAAGAGAGACCGCCGGTCCAGGTGTCCCTGCTAGATGCAACAATGTCTAGAAAGGAAGAGGATTCTCTTGTGGTATCTTCATCTTAAAAGGAAGAGAATCTTTCCCAGCAGCTCCCCACCCTTTCATATCTCATTGGCCAAAAAGGGGGTCATATTCTCAAACCTAAAATAATCCTTACCCAGGGGAAGGACATGACCACGACAGGTCTAAGCAAATCCATAAGAATCTCCAAGTAGAATTGCTCCTTTAATAAAGCGGGGTTCTGGAATGCACAAGAATTGGAGAACGCATGCTGAGTCGGTAACCACTTCTGGTTGAGGACACAGATATGCATAACAGGATGTTAAAAGTAACTGTTTCTTTCTCCCAGAACTTTGGATGAACCCAGACCATATCCACACGTTCTACAGAGACACGCTAGACATGCCTACATAATCTTTTGACCCCTCCCAGGTCTACCATCTCTCACTCACTCAGGTTATGCACCCTTTCGTACTCATTGATTTCTGGTTTCCTTTTGCTGAGCATGTTTTTGAGATCCATTTATTATTGCCATTAGTTTGTTTCCTTTTATCACTGAGCATATTGCAGTTTGTCTATATTTACCTGAGAAGATCACACCCTTACTAACATTTGCAGTTGAGGGTGAAGGAGTGTGTCAGCTCTTTTCTAGAGAGCAGAGTTTGACCCCTGGAGACTAGAGTTTTGGGATGACTCCCAAAGCCAGGAATGTGCTGAGAGAAGGCGCCAGTGAGCACCCCCTCATGTGTCCACTGGTGGAGGAGGCCCAGGCTCACACAGAGTCTTCCTGGGGGCTCCTCGGGGATTCCCTATGAAGCCGAGGAAGTGCAGATGCCCCACCCTTTATAACTTACGACCAGACTGCTTTTGTTCTGCATTTCTTGGACTCTGCATCAGAAGCAAGAATCCAAGTTACACCACAGGCTGCTGCAAAGATATTTTCCCCTTCTACCAGACAGAGTCCTGGGAAACAGAAGGCGAGGAGACAGGGAGGTCCCCTCCCGAGGAGCCCCACTGGGTGCATTGTTAGCGAACTCTTGGCCTTGAAGTTAGGAGTGAAGTCCAGTATATCTAATTCAATTCCAATTTTCTGTCGGAATTATAGTAATCCTAGACCTCAGCACATTGAGAACTATGAGCTAAACATTGAGTTCCCCAGTATATTTAACTCATGTGGTTATGAGTCATTTTTAATATGTTCAACAGATATGTTGGCTTCCAAGCTGCATATCCAAAGTAAGAGTTTTAATTGTTTTTCTTAGTGATTTGCTCATGTCTGCATACCAGCCGTCCGGCTTGGCCGACCAGACCCATCTTGAAATATTTAAGTTAGAACTCGGTATAGGACTAAAATGGCAAATATTTCTAAGATCTCTATCTAGAGACACAGCTCACTCATCAAAGTTAAGTTCCAAACCAAGTTACAGTAGGAGGTAAAACCAACTATGTATTTTATACATTCATGTTATTTTTGGAATGAATGAAATTTTACATGTCATGTAGGACATTTTTATGCATGCAGAAACAAGTGTAGTGTGGCTTTCACAAAACTGAAAAAAAGAAAAGAAAATATTTACCTGGTGGGTAATACTTTTTAACATTCTAGAATAACACTGAAGATACTGAGATTCATAAAGTTGCTTATCTTCATACTTATGTTTACCTTAAACTGTAATATGCCTTCATTTACTTGAAATGTCAAATTAAGCAAGTAATAGAAGTTTGCAAAACACGCTGTTTTTTCTTACCACTTTGAGCAGCCCCCCCCCCACCACCACAGACACAAAGTTTTGGAAGTGGGAGGGAAATAACATATGCTCATTTTGAAATTAAACAATATAGATATTCATAAAGCAGAAAGTGAAAGATTTCCCTGTTATTAAACCTGACTGCAATCTCCCACCTCTAAAATAATTACTGTCCATAGTTTTGTATATATGCTGTTGGTCATTAAACATAAACAAATGGCAGTATCTGAATATACATTGAACAGGATTATTGTATGCATATGTGGTGTTGTGACTTATAAGAAATATGTATTTGGTCTTTGTCCCCATTTCTGGCACAGAGCTCCTAAAACTCTTTGAATTTCAGAAGTGAGGACAGCAATAAAGATATCTTAGATAGTTCTAGGTCTTTCCATGACCCAAGAGTAAATTGGGTGAGGTGGCTACGTCTGGCCCTCTTCCTGCCTTGTACCCTGGCTTAGCCACTTAGAACTTCTTTCTACCTAAGATGTGCCCTTTTGGGGGTTCTGTTTCTTTAAAACCTTGAAAACCTTCAAAATTTGGAACCAGTTTGGGTCTCAGGAATTCCACCCCCACCCCAGCTTCGTTCCTCTTTGCAACTCCTCTTGGCTGTCCGGGTGGGTGGGGGACCAGGACACATTGGGGGCAGTCACATCCCTTGACCCCTTTGCTCTTAGTAAAATCCGATGGCTGATTTGCTGTCTATGTATCTTCTGTGGTTAAGGTCTTTGTCTCATTTATTAAATCAGGTTGATTGTTTTCTTAGGGTTGCCTTTTAAGAGTTCTCCGTATATTTTGCATAACAATCCTATACCAAAATGTTTTCTCCGAGACTGTGGCTTGCTTCTCAATTCTTTTGATGTTTTCTTTCATAGTGCAGAAGTGTTTAATTTAATGTAGTATAGCTTATCAATTATTTCTTTCATGGACTGTGCCTGTGGTGTTGTATCTAAAAACACACCACTAAACTCAAGGACATCTAGGTTTTCTCCCATATTAGCTCCTAGGAGTTTTATAGTTTTGTGTTCTACATTCAGGTGTATGATCAATTTTGAGTTAATTTTTGTGACGGGTATAATGTCTGTGTCTGGATTCCTTTTTTTGCATGTGAATGTCCAGTTGTTCCAACACCACTTGTTGAAGTCTGAGAGTTTTTTTTTTAATCTTTACTTTTACCCAATCAACTGTGATTAGTAACACAGGGTTGAGAACAAAGCACAGCCTTTTCCATTTGATTTATCAATAAATTTACCAAAAGTCGCTATGGCTTGCCTGAGTAATTCCCTGTTTTCGTTTTACCTCCCCTAATGTTTGTGACTATATGCTACTGTGTGTGTGTGTGTGTGTGTGTGTGTTTGAGAGTCTCTACTATATGATACCTATGTCTATAAGCAATTGAGAGGGTGACACAGAGTCAGGTAGATGAAGATAAAACTCCCACTTTTGCGTGTGTTAAACCTGGTGCTGGAGAATGTGGCTTGATGGTGAGAGCCACATAGGTGTGTTTGTGCTCTTTTTCTGAATCCTTCCAAATTTAGACCTTAGAACACGTCACCCACGGGCAAACATGGTTTTGTAGAACAGAGGCAGTTACCTGAGTGTGCACGATGGAGGCTTCATGTGGGATTTTCTTAGAAGCTCTAAGTGGGGAAAATAAAGAAGTTTTAAGTGGTGTCCCAAAAGAGCGTTCACGCTCTCTTTCTCTCTCTCCCCCTCCTTCTCTCAAAAACAAAACAAAACAAAACAAAACAAAACTTAGGATGCCAAGTACACTCTTCAGTTTGCCTTAGTAAAGAGGCCTTTATAACTGGAAAATGGTGCTGTTTCCAAACAGGTTCTCATATTGTCCTTGGTCTCCTCAGGGTGTCCGGAGTAACCAGGCTCTGCCCTGCCTCCCAATTGCCCGAGCAGCCTCCTCCTTCTTGGGGGGAGGGGGCTTTCCACCCCTTTCCTGGTCTTCTATTTCATCAAGAAAACGTCTGGACCCCTCTGTGTCTTTGGGGCAGGCCTGGAAAGCCCTGCCCAGAGCCTGAGGATTCCGACAAAGAGGCAGTGATGCCCATCAGCGGGGGAACACAGTTCTCCTATTTTGTTTTATTGCACCTTTTCTTTGCCCACAGCCTGCCAACAGGTCAGCCCTGGGAACACAGGGGGCCATTCTTCTTCCCTTGGAGTCCGTGTGAATGGAGGTGGCAGTTAAGACGCTGAAAAGGGCCAGAGCCAGGGTCTGCCAGTGGTCGACTCTGTTTACAGGCTCCGGAGGTTTTTTCAATGAGTTTTCAGGGGGCCACTGGACTGGCCATTTGGAAAGACTACCACTCCCAGGGGCTCATACTTTGCTGGTGAATTTTTCCAGATAAGGTCTGGAGATACATATTCAGATTTTTATCTTTCTTGATAGTGAAATTAATTAGATGCCAGAATAGGCCCCTAAGGAACGAAACCCACAAACTAGACGGCTTTAAATCAGCACTCCGGAAGTAAGAGGGAGAAGATACCAAAATTAAGATGCTTTATTTTGAGTTTAGGAAAGTATTTTTTCTTTTTAGATTTATTTGTTGATGTTAAAGAGGAAGGGGAAAGAGAGAGAAACATTGATTTGTTGTTTCACCCATTTATGCATGCATTGGTTGCTTCTGGATTGTGCCCTGATGGAGAGCAAATCCAAAACTTGGCATAACAGGATGACAGTCTGACCAACTGAGTTACCCCAACCAGGGCAGGAAAATCATTTTTTAAATCTATATTGATTTTGTGCTTCTCTTCTCAATATATTCTAAGTGTAATTATATATTTATAAGCAGGTTGAGCAGAGTCTTTGCACTTAAGTATGTTAAACTCAGTATAAGTAAAATCAAATAAGAAAATAAAGGTATAAAAGATGAATATCATGCATTTGGACATGATTTATTTGGAAAACTTTCTCTTAAGATGTTTCTATTGAAATTTAAGTAGGTTCACCCTCCCTTGTTCCCTCCTTTTGTGGTGGAAAATTCGAAACCTATTCTTAGAAGCTTTTCCTTCTAAAGCTGGAAAATAAAAGCCACAGACTTGCCTGCTATAATTTGTTCATTTCAGCAATCATTTTCTCATTTATTTTCATTCCCGTTAGGATTTACTACTTCATCCCTCCTTTTCATTTTCTCGTATTTACTTCCCACTCCCTTTTGTTTCTGCTCCTTTAGTAATATCCACAGCAAACTTGACCGTCATTCACACTACTGTTTAGCTCTGGGTCCCAGTGTCTTTGGATCATTTTGGACTAGCCTTTTCCTCGTGTCTTCTCTCTCCTCCTTGTTGACACACTGCCACGGTGAGGTAATGAAATCTGATTCTTTCGCACATGATGGATCACAGAGGCTTCTGCTGAAACCTTCAGCATCTGTAATTTTAAGTCTTTCATCTATGCTATGGGCAGGGAGGTATTAATGATTATGCTGTCCGTGCGGAAAAGGAACAGCAGGCCTTCTTGTGGTTTTTAAGAATTATGTCTTTCATTTCCTGAGAGGAGCAGTGCCTGCCTTGGCAATGCTAGAACTTTCCAGCAGTGGCAATGGGAAACACACACCAGGGGTACATTTCTGAGATGATGAGAGCAAGGAAGCACTAAAACTGTGATTTTGATGATGGGTGGCACTTATAAGGTGTTTTTGGTCTAGTTTTTTGAGGGAGGTCTAGGGAAGATATCTTCAGTACCGTGAAGAGCACAGCAATAATGGATCCCAATGGGTGTAGTGAGTCCTTTTGAAAGATGGCATTTCACATAATTCTACTGAGGGTTTATGGCCGCCTTCCAAACTGAAATGGTGCTTTGTCACATCTTTATCATTGTTGAGAGTAGCTGCACAATGCTGATGCCAGCCTTGTTATTATAAATGTAAATATGGTGCCCTGGCCAGTGTTGCTCAGTGGTTGAAGTGTCAGCTCGCACACCAAAGGGTCTCAGTTCGATTCTGGTCAAGGGCATGTACATAGGTTGCAGGTTCACTCCTGCCCTCAATAGGGTGCGTGCAGGAGGCCACCAGTCGATGGGTTTCTCTCACACCGATGTTTCTTTCTCTCTCTCTTCCCCCATTTATCCTTCCCTCTTTTCTACTCTCTGAAAAGCAAAGGGGAAAATATCCTCAGGTGAGGATTAACAAAAATAAAATAAATAAATGCAAATATATTATGTAATTTAGGTCAAATTCTTGGTTAAAAAATGCTGTAAAATCCGTATAAAAATTAATGTCACCACCTCTGAAATAGCAGATTCTTTTTACTACTAAAATTAAACACTTTTAAATCCAAACTTACTGATTACAAATAGTATGCCCATTGTTGAGAAATCATTTAGAATATAGGTGGGTAGAGATGCAAATTTTTATTCTAAATAGACAACAAATCAAATCAAGCAATGTATTAAATGATACATCATGATCAATTTGAGTTATTCAAAGAATTAAAGAATGGCATTAGATTAAAACATTTACTTTAGTAGATTAAAACATTGCTGGCCAATTGCTCACTAAGCCCATTTCTCTTCCCTCCTAGGCACTCAGTAAGTGGTGGCTGGACTTAGTATCCCTGGGACATTTGCTGAGTGGCCTCAGAGCCAGCACTGGCACTGAGCTTGAATCTTTATCAATCTGGTGAACACAACTTACCCCTGCCTGGTGTCTCACTGAGAACCTACCTAACACCCTGTTGACCTCAATGGGTAGGTCTTTCAGACAGAAAATCAATAAGGAAATGAGGGTGTTAAATGACACACTAGAGCAGATGGATTTGATATCTTCAGAGCATTTCACCCCAAAGCAGCAGAATATACATTCTTTTCAAGTGCACATGAAACATTTTCTAGGATAGACCACATGTTAGGACACAAAACAAGTCTCAATAAATTTAAAGAGATTGAAATCTTATCAGTTATCTTCTCTGCCTTAATGTTATGAAACTAGAAACCAATTGCAAGAAAAAAAATAAAAAAACACACAAACACCTGGAGGCTAAATAACAAGTTACTAAACAATAAACTGATTAACAATGAGAGCAAGGAAGAAATCAAGAGGAAGATACAAATCAATGGAAGCATATCTGTGTTCATGGATGGGAATAATTAACATCATTAAAATGTTCATACTACCCAATGTAAGCTATCGATGCAACACAATTTCTATCAAGAGACCAATGGAATATTTTGCAAAACTAGAACAAATATTCCAAAAGTTTATATGGAACCTCAAGAAGACCCCAAATAGCCACAGCAATCTTGAGAGAGAAGAACTAAGTTGGAGGAATCATGCTACCTAATTTCAAACTACACTACAAGGCCACCGTAATCAAAACAGCTTGGTACTGGCATAAAAACAGACATATGGATCAATGGAACAGAATAGAGAGTCCAGAAAGAAACCCATGTATTTATGGTCAATTAATATTTGACAAAGGAGGCAAGAATATACAATAGGGTAAAGATAGTGTATTTAATAAATGGTGTTGGGGAAACTGGATACATGCAAAAAAATGAATCACCTTTTTACACCATACACAAGAATAAACTCAATATGGATTAAAGACTTAAATATAAGACTCAAAACCATACAAATCCTAGAAAAAAACATGGGCAGTAAAATCTTGGATATTTCTTGTAACAATATTGTTTCTTCTATATCACCTTGGGCACAGGAAATAAAAGCAAAAATAAACAAATTGGACTACATCAAACCTAACAGTTTTTGTACAGCAAAGGAAACTAAGAAAAGGAAAAGACAACTCACTCAATGGGAGAATATATTCACCAATGATCCATCTGATTAGGGGTTGATATCCAACATTTATAAAGAACTTGTATAACTCAACACCAAAAAACAATAGACAATCCAACTAAAAAAAATGGGCAAAGGATCTAAATAGACATTTTTTCTTTAAAAAAAAATATTTTTATTGATTTTTTTACAGAGAGGAAGGGAGAGAAATAGAGCGTTGGAAACACTGATGAGAGAAAAACATTGATCAGCTGCCTCCTGCACACCTCCTACTGGGGATGTGCCCGCAACCAAGGTACATGCCCTTGACCGGAATCAAACCTGGGACCTTTCAGTCTGCAGGCCGACGCTCTATCCACCGAGCCAAACCGGTCAGGGCTGAATAGACACTTTTTCAAAGAGGCTACACAGATGTCAAACAGACATATGAAAAGATGCTTAATGGCACTAGTTATCAGATAAATGCAAATTAAAACTACAATGTTATCACCTCACACTTGTCAGATGGCTGTCATCAATAAATCAAACAACAAGTGTTGGCAAAAGATGTGGAAAGTGAACTCTCACGCACTGTGAGTGGAGATGCAGACTGGTGCAGCCATTGTGGAAAACAGTATGGAGTTTGCTCAAAAATTAAAAGTGGAACCGCCTTCCGGTATTTCAGGAAAATGGAAACAAACAAACAAAGCTGGGTTAGCAATACTTCCACCAGGCAGGACAGACTTTAAAACAAAGGCTATAACAAGAAACAAAGAAGGACCCAGCAACTTCACTTCTGGTTATTTATTCAAAGTATTGTTAACCCAGCTTTATTTGTTTGTTTCATTTCCCTGAAATATCATTTTCCATTCCTTTGTGTGCCTTTTGATCCGCAGTGAGTCTCTTGCAGAGACATATGTAAGGGTCTTATTTTCTTATCCTTTCAGCCACCAAATATCTTTTGATTGAAACTTTTAATGCACTTACATGTAATTATTGATAGATATATATCCAAAGAAACCCAAAACACTAATTTGAAAAGGCATATGCATTCATATGTTCATTGAATCGTTATTTACAATAGCCAACATATGGAAGCAAAATAAGTGTCCATCCAAAAAAATAGTGTATATACACAATGGAATATGACTCAGTAAAAAAAAAAAGGAAATCACCCTAACTGGTTTGGCTCAGTGGATAGAGTGTCGGCCTGCGGACTGAAGGGTCCCAGGTTCGATTCCGGTCAAGGGCATGTACCTTGGTTGCAGGCACATCCCCAGTGGGGAGTGTGCAGGAGGTGGCTGATCGATGTTTCTCTCTCATCAATGTTTCTAACTCTCTATCCCTCTCCCTTCCTCTCTGTGAAAAATCAATAAAAAATATAAAAAATAAATAAAATTCTTTTTTTTTTTAAAAAAGGAGATCTTGCCATCTGCAACAACATACAAGACATTATGCTGAGTGAAATAAGTCAGACAGAAAAAGACAAATGTCACATGATTCCACTTATATATGTAAGCTATAAAACAAAATAAATGAAGAAAACAAAAACAAACTCACAGACAGAACAAATTGATGGTTGCTAAAGGGGAGGAGAGTTCGCAGGGTGAGTGGAAAAGGTTAAGGGAGTAAGATAGTTACTAAATAGTCATAGGGATGTAAAGTATAGCAGAGGGAATCTAGTAAATAATAATGTAATAACTATGTATGGTGTCATGTGAGTACCAGATTTATTGGGGTGACCACTCCATAAGATATATAAATGTCTGATCACGACACCTGAAGATAATATAATATTGTGTGTGACCTGTAACTGAAAAATAAAAAATTATTTAAAAAGAAAATAATAAAATAAAAAGAAAGTTTTGGCTTATTAGTCATTGAGCCACTGATATGAAAGATTATACCACTTCTTGGGCCAGGACCACACTACATAACATGGACACTCTACAATCTCTTATATAAAGAAAATTTTATTACTGAAAAGATCACATAAACAAACTTTTTGTATACAAAGTTAACAAATGTGGAAAAGTTAATATTTACAACATTTTCCATACAGTACATGATAATTTTCTTTGTATGTTTTAACAGAATGGTAAATAGAGAAAAAACCAAAAGCATCAGAAAACCTGTTTGAGGAATAACACTTAACTAGAAACAAAATTAAGATTATTCTTTAGTATTTTAATATATATTATATGAAATTTAATTTATTTTATCAGGATTATATTTTTTCTATTTGGTTGGCACTAATATTGCTAACATACTTTTTCATGTTCAGCAAAATCCTATTTAGCTGCAGAAATGAATTCTACATAATATCTGAAAAAGATACTGCACAAATACAAACCATCTGTGGTATTCTAAATGTTAAAAGATAAAAGTTAAAATATAAGTATAAGCAACTGTAGTGGTCATAATAACGCAATCCTGGGTGGGCATGAAATATTAAAAAAAGAAAATCGATTGCACTTGGCTCCATTTATAGAAGAGTAACAGTCCATCTACTAATCCTGCAGGACATTTTATTTTTAAAATGCAGAAGGATCAGCAAGCAATGTAATATAAACATTAGACACTCTTTCAACGAGCACCTTATTTCAGTTGTGTAACAGAGCTGTGAAACTCCTGAAACAATGAGACAAAATTCACATATTGAAGGCGGTAAGGGACAGTAAGTGGATTTTTTAGTTGAATTCCCATTATGACACCTCTGGTGTGCCAACTCTTTTTATACTACAAAAGAATACTATTTTTCAATTTTCTTAGCAATTCAGTGTAAAAGCTACCAAAGTAGTGTGAAAATAAGATATCAGATAACATAATAAAATATTTGAGTAGATTTTCCAGGATATCTAAAAAAAGTTCAAATACATATAAACTTATTTTCAAATATATAAAAAAGATGTAAGAATAAGTTTTAAATACTTCAGCGAAGAAAAATCTTGATTTATATCATAAAAGTAAAATAGCATTGTACACCTTAAAATACTTTCAACAAGAGCAGAATCTTCATAAATAAAAAAAGGAAGATTCCTCTAACTCCCTCCTCCCACACAATTTAAAAAATATTATTAACTTGCACATTCCTGGTTTTCAGGTACATTGTTGTCATTAACCTCTATGTGAAATGAACCCTATTATTCTCGGCATTTCTTGTTTCCAGTGTGACGGCAGGCAATGCAGCTTTCAGTACAAAAGAAGACTATAACAGTGGTCCTTGTAAGATGGCGTGCTGGCCGCCTCCAGTGTAACACACTTACGCTTCTAAGCAACGGGACAACTTGGTTTTCAAGTTGCGGAGTGGCTGCCGGCGCCCCCCTGCTCTTTTCTCACTCCCGAAGCCGAGTGGCTGAGCAGCGAGGTGGAGCCTCTCAGGCTGCTGGGCTCTGAAGGACAGGGGACCTGCACGCTGTGGCCCTGCACCAGGCCAGTTCCAGTCACATCCGTTTTCGGAGCCGCCCTAGGTAAAGAACGGAAATTGACACACCGAGCACAAATGTGATGCCAGAGTCCTTATAACTGCCACTCACTTCCATGACTTTTACTTCCGGCCCATGTCCACTTCATCACAGGATAATTACGTCTACTCTAACACCTCAAAACACAAATGCTTGACTTTTGAATAATTGCTGCTAACTCTGGAAACTGTCAAGCACCACCCATGCGTGGGCTGAGCATGGCGTCTCCTGGGGAATACAATCAATGAGACAGGCTTCCTGCCCTCGATTAGCAAACACTTTACTGCTTTTCCACCATGGATCACACTATGGAAGCAGCTGGGGATACAATGTAAGACCTCAGCTCTGCCTGTAAGGAGTTTACAAAATCTGGTGGTGGATGAAAGCATGTTCTAATTATAATCCGGGGGTGCAAAAGCTGTTACAGCAACACAGAGAAGGTGCATTGGGCCTAGCTTGGAAGGGTAAGGTGAAACAACCTCGAGACCTTCAAGTAGTTACCAGCATTCTGGCTAATTTTAAGTACAGCTATATTTGGATCACCTATGACTATATGGAAAATTTCATAAAGATAATGTCAATAGCCTTTCATGCTCAGAAAATAAAAACATCTTATAATCATCTTTGTCTACCAGGGATAGGGAACATCAGGCCCGAGGGCCATATAAGGCCTGCAAAATCATTGGGTCTGGCCCTGCCAAGGCATTAGGGCTAAGTTAATTAAATGTTTGACCACATATAGTAGACTAATTTTTAAGTGAACAATTTTGTATGGCCCCCTAATGATGTTATAAATATCCAATGGCCCTTGGCAGAAAAATGGTTCCCCACCTCCGGCGACTATGAACTGACAAGTACCTTTTAGACACTACCGTAAAGCAGTACTGATTAAAACTTAGCCTGAAGATGGTATGACGGAATATGTGGAAGTTACACTCACCTCTTCCCAAGACCAAACTGGCATTTCAACTAAAATAAAGATCAACCTTAATAAAACTTAGCCTATATTTCTGATAAATCATAACATTTACCTAAATATACATGCAACTCTTAACAATTACCATAGAAATGAACATGACTGTTCTACTTGAACAACATCCATCAAGGCTCTTCTCAAAGCTAAGAATTAAACTACAAAGGAGAATATTCATAGGCTGAACTGCAACTTCTTAAATCTAAACTTCCTTGGATTAGTGTATAAACATGTCACCTCATAGAATGCTTTCTTCCCAAACATGTTATGCTTTAATAAAAAACGTGTAATGCAGTATTCAGAATGGTCATGACTGAAGATGAGAAAAGCACAGCTCACCTGCCTTCACTCTGTGCACGTTCAGATGCGCTGCTCTGACCATTCACGCTGCCTGCCCGGCCTTGCCTGTCGGTCTGTTCCCCACAGAGTTTGGAGCTGGATACTGCTGGGGAGGCAGGTTCCCCACAGTCCTGTTCTCTTGGTTTGGGGGTGTTCGCTCCGTCTTCTCTCATTTCCCTCACTGATGTTTCTGGAGAGGTTTGAATTTCTGTCAAAGTTTCTTGTCCTAAGTAATCGTGGTTAGCGATTGCTACTGCAGAAGTGCCATGATTTGCTGAAGTTCCTGTGCTGGTTCCCATGGATTTGGAAATGACCTTCAGCTTATGTGAACTTGGTTTGTAGTGATTTTTGTGTTTAACTTTAGAATTGTGCTTTAAGAAAAACTCACACGACTCCTGTAGTACTCTTCGACTTTCACTGATTGGACTGTAAGAAAGGAGAGGATTTACTTAAAAATGGTAAGCGTTATAGTAGAAGACATAAAGTATATCACATAGCTGTGCTAAAAGTTCTTATTTAGTACCGTTAAAAATTATAAGATTTATATTATTTACAAAATATGGGATCATAACTATTATGGGATATAAGTGGATTGCCATGATGTGAAATCTTTTATGTATACTCTCTTAGTTGCTTTTGTCAGTATACATAGTAGACTGGTAAGGAATTAAATAGGCAACCTCAAAGAATGAGGGCAAGGAAACACAAACCAGCCTAATTGTATGTGTATCATATCTAAGTATACCAAATGTTAAAGTAAACTAGAAGAGAGAGGACACAGAATATGATTAGTGGTCTTCGCTTAAATTCAACTGTTTTCTTTCTAACATTAAAGTTAGCAAGTTATACTGAAGTTAGTGTGGGTATATAAATATGGAAAAGGCATATAATAATAGTGCAAAAAATTTAAAGTCCAGTTAAATGCAATTCTTCAGATTTCAAAAACTTATTTGTGAAAGAGTCTACAGTTCTTAAATTTTACCACAAAAAAAAGTTCATTAATCAAACCAACAGGGAATGGTTTTAAAAACTCTCTTGTACACTATTGATAGTACATAGTAAACAATGTACATAAGTAATTGAAGTGAACTAACTATTCACTCAGAAATGTAAATCTACTATATTGTTATAGAATATTCCTTAAGTTTGAATTTTTACCATCTCAGGCAACGTAAATAAGTGAAATTTTAAGTCAACACTATGTGTAATAAAATGTAAAGGTAAATAATAACCATAGCACATCACATCCGAATCATACTTCATAGATTTCCTTACATATACTTGATCCCATTTAATATTTTATCATTGATAAAAAAGGATAAAATTATTAAAAGTGCTATCCTCAAAATAATGAATCCAATGAAAGCAGTAATAATACATGATAAGCCATGGAAAGAAAATGCACATTTCATAAATCTTTCATTCATATTTCAACAGAATAGCACATGTCAGACTATTACAATGAATGCCAGAGGACAGCATCTCTCTCCGTGAAGATTTCCGAACATGAAACAACTGATAGAATAGAGTCCCAGTGCAATGATGCCTTCAATGGTTCCCTGGCATTGGAGCTATTCATTTCTAGGACAGAGTCAGATAATTCAATAAGTTCTTACTCTCTCTTGCGATTACGTTTAAAAAACCCAGCCCATTCTGTGCATGTCTTTTTGCTTCCAACCCAGAAGACGGCAGAGATGCCAACAATTAATGTCATCAGATATTTTATCATAAATAAAGCCAATTCTGGTCGAGTTTCTGCTTTTGCCTGTAAAAAAATGGTGAATAATAAAAATTTCAGTGATACATTTTAAGTGAAGTCTATATAGTCAATGTAAAATGAACAAAAAAATATAAATCTTGTCTGATTTTTATAAAATATTTACTATTTTATAAATAATTTACATAATAAAGTGTTTTAAGTGTAATACATTCTTTACCTAAGTTCTCAACAAATAACCATATATATCTATATATAATATATATCTATATCTATATCTATCTATATATATATATATATATACATATAGTGTAAAAATATATAGCTAGAAAGGGAAAAATGCTTAAATATATTTAGGAAGGATGTCCTTCCTAATCTTGGCTTGAACTTTTCCCCCTTAGAAGTATAATTGCCAAATATTTGCCTCTAAATATTTATATTTTTCCTTCACTTTAACCTACCACAAAAAAACACACATTTAAAGTCCTTATAACAACATATTATTTTAGAATCTTTATACATTGTTGGTGTTTATGTTATAAAATCTTGATTTATTAGAGCAAAATAAATATCATTAAAGTGAAAATTTCATAAAAATTAATCCATACTTTTTTCTAAGTATAAACTTTAATATTATTTTTTAAATGTTACACAAGTATCAAAGTATTATACATTCCATATTATATCTTGCTCTTTTCACTTACTAATATTTCTTGGAGACCATTCTACACCCATAGAAATAGAGCTTTTCATTTATTTTTAAAGGCTGTTCTACTGGGTGAACATAATTTATTCAAGTGCTCTTATTAATGGATATTTAGGTTATTTTCAACCTATTGCCATTGCAAATACTGTTGCAGTGACTATCTTTGTATGTAGGCAGTCACTCACATTTGTGAGCAGATGCATCCATAAATTCCCATAAGGGCATGATCGAAGAATATGTGCATTTTATTTTTTCAATATATTTTATTGACTTTTTACAGAGTGGAAGGGAGAGGGATGGAGAGTTAGAAACATTGATGAGAGAGAAACATTGATCAGCCGCCTCCTGCACACCTCCCACTGGAGATGTGTCCGCAACCAAGGTACATGCCCTTGACCGGAATCCAACCTGAGACTTTTCAGTCCGCAGGCCGATGCTCTATCCACTGAGCCAAACTGGTTAGGGTGAATACGTGCATTTTAAATGATAGATACTGGCAAACTGCTTTCCATAGAAGGTTGAACTGATTAAATAACAAAGTCTGAGAATGTGTATTTTGCCAGTTTCACCAACATAGTGGCTATAAAACCTTCAGATGTTTGCCATGTCACAAGTACGCACATAATTTCATTATAGTTTTTCTTGTTATTGTTAATCCTCACCCAAGGATTTTTCCCCCCCACTGATTTTTAGAGAGTGGGAAGGAGGGAAGGAGGGAAGGAGGGAGAGGGAGAGGAACATTGACTGATGTGAGAGAGACCATCGATTGGTTGTCTTTTGCATGTGCCCCAGCAGGCCCGAGATCAAACCTGTAACCTACACACAGCCCTGGACTGGGAATTGGACCAGCATCCCTTCGTGCTTGGGCTGATGCTCTAACTACTGAGAAACACCGGCCAGGGTTTATTATAATTTTAATTTGCAATTCTCTTACATTTTGCAAACGTCAGAGGATTAATTTTCTGTGAATCCTCTACTTCATTTTTATACCAGATTGTTGGGTTTTTCTTATTGATTGAAAGAAACTCATTATAAATTAAGGAAATTATCCCTTCAACTGTGGTGTGATGTATGAATAAATTTTCCCAGTTGATTTTCTGACTTTGATTATGGTGGGGGTTTTTGCCATACACAAAAGTTTTTTTAATGTAGTCAAATTTAGCTATTATTTCTTTTAAAGTCCCTGAATTTTATATCGTATTTATTAAGTCCTCCACTTTAAGTTTAGAATTTTTCATTGCATCTTCTAGTATTTTATAGTTTCTTTCTTTACATGAAACATAATTTTTAAAAATTATAGATTTTAAACTTTTTTGGCAGTACTTAATTGTATTTTCCTCCGAGTTTGCCAAAAATTCTAAGATTATAGAAAACATTTACTGTGTCAGGATAACTTTAAAACATAGCTCCCTTATTAAATATACAGTAAAATCAGCCTACTGATAACAGGCTGTGGCAGTATATAAGGCAAGTAAAACTGTTATTTCCACCCATCAGTATTTAAATAGGTTCCACTATGTTAAAATGTAGTAACTTTCTAGGATATAAATTATTGTGCAAAATAATCATCCCACAACATCGCTTGATTTGATCCACTATGATGACAGTACTCATAATCAATAGCATATATTACCAGGTATAAATATTCAAAAAAATGTATAAAATCTATTTAAAACAAAATTTTTTCATTAAAAACCTCAACTAAAATGATTCAAATTTTTTTCTATTTTCAGAAAATTACTTCTTAATCTTAACACCACCTTCATACTAATAAACATCAGGAGCATATAAAACACATTTTACTTCAACTGTACTTTTTTTAGTTAAGAAATGACAGTATGGTTTAGGCAAAAATCAAGTTTTGTTTTTATAAGCAAATAGTCTACAAAAAAGTATAAGATAACCCAATCAAGTTAAATATACCTAAATAAAATTTCCCCTATTAACTAAAGAATTTAAAAGAGCTCCCAATTCAGAAGTTACTTCTCTTTTTCTCCCAAGACCTGTTCTTCTAAATCTTTTCTTCATTTCTATTAATCTGCCTTCGCAACCCTATGTAATTTCTAAAAGAACAGCGAAAGGAGACACTTTATTATCATAACAAACAAAAACCTTAAGACACTTATCCCAGTTTCAACTGATGTAGAGGAAATCAATCCTGTGTCTACTGGATTTCTCACCTGAAATTTTAATTTATGCTCATAATTAATTCAAGTATATTCCCAGGAAACATTTCTATGCTAAAATTAAATCATGAAACAATACAAATGATAGCTTTTACCTGGTAAGGACATGGGATATGGTACTGACGACAATGGTCAGAGACCCAAGTTATCTCCCAGGTAATCCTGTTCACTTGCTCATAGACGTAACATCCAAGAAGTGTCACTAATGGCACGAGATACAGGCCACTGAAGACTCCAATTCGAATCATAAATTTCTTTAGTTTTTCTTGGTTACGGCCATCGTGTTGTATCACTTGTCGAACGTGATTTAAGGAAATGATCCCGGCTAAAAGAAGAGACAGCCCGACAAACACACAAAGGCACAGCGGCAAGAGTACAAAATAGCGTGAAGCATCCAGGTCATAAAGGCCAACAAAGCAAACTCCACTGATGTTGTCTCCCTCAACCTTATTCATTGCAAGAAGCATAACAGTCAGAAAACCTGGTGTTCCCCAGGCAACAGCATGAAACCACACTGCTTTTTGTTCAATGGCTTCACAACTCCATTTTCTTCCTGCAGCTAAGAACCAAGTAATGGTAAGAATCACCCACCACACAGTGCCGGCCATTGTGAAAAAATACAAAAACATAAACACAATGGTGCAAGCCTTATTTTGAGAGCCTAGAACCACCGTCTCACCAACTTCTAGCTTCTCATCTGCTTTATTGCAGGCTGTGCTATTGCCTAGCAAGAATCCAATAAAATACGTAAGAGATACAATGCTGTAACAGACAGAGTAATATATAATTGGTCTCTCCGGGTATCTAAATCTTTTAACATCAATTAAAAAAGTAAGGAATGTGAACAGAGTTGCACATAGACAAAATATTGAAACTATTCCGATAAAGCTTTTTGCAAACTCTAGCTCATCGCTTTTGAAATACATGTTGGGGCACGGAGGTGCACACTGGTCAATCCCCAGGAATTTATAGCCTTGTCCCCCGGACGTCTTAAGATGCCGTGGACACCATATTCCAATGTCTCTTTGGACTTGTTCTGTTTTCTTCTGAGGACCAAGAATCTCTGTGTGTGGATCAAGTGTTGCAGAAAAAGTCTCATCACAATACTGTAATCTGCAAAAATTATAAAAAGTAAATATAGGGTCAAAATTTTTATTGAGTCACTATTTTAATGCTATGCTTTCCAATTATAAAACAGTTCCTTAAGCATTCATAATTGATGGAAAGACACACAAACCCATAGGATCACAGGTTAGCTGGGTAGAAAGTTTTGAAGTTGACTAAAAATCTGTGGTTGTTATTGAGGCCCTAACAAACTAACATATATTAAACACAAGGAAAATGAACATACAAATTCCCTTGGAAAACAATCAATTAATAATTTAAAAATAATGTCTGCTCTCAAGACTAAATATTTAAGAGAAAAATATCTTGCTTGGTACTTCCAAGAAAAATAAAAAGTACAGGCTTGTCTGTTTATAAGCATAATGTAAGTCTTGGAAAAATAAATTTTTATTCTCTAATGCCCACCTAAGGTGAGGGCTGAAATAAGAATCTTTCCTGGACTGGTGTTAAAGTTCAAGTGACCTTTAAGTTATTAAAGGAGGGCGAGAAGATCCCCAAGAGGCAGGCTGAGGACCAGCTTAACTCACGTTGCCACTTTTTTTTTGGTGTGGCTGTTCGCCTCCCTTGTACAGGCATACCTGAGTGACACACGGGAGTATTTGTGTCACAATCAGTATTTTCGTACATGACTCCTTGTTGGTGTAAAAGTCTCTGTGAAAGGAGATTTCCTAGATGTAGGATATGAGCATCTTCAACTTTACTATATATAGTTGACCTTTGAACAATATAGGTTTGAACTGCATGGGTCCATTAATATGCAGGGTTTTTTTTTTCAATAAATAGCTTAAGTGTATTTTCTCTTCCTTATGATTTTCTTTTTTTAAAATATATTTTATTGATTTTTCACAGAGAGGAAGGGAGAAGAACCAGAAACATCGATGAGAGAGAAACATCGAACAGCCGTCCCCTGTACACCCCCCACTTGGGGATGTGCCCGCAACCAAGGTACATGCCCTTGACTGGAATCGAACCCGGGACCCTTGAGTCCACAGGCCGACGCTCTATCCACTGAGCAAACCGGTCAGGGCTCTTCCTTATGATTTTCTTAAGGAAAATCTTTTGTCTAGCTTGCTTTATTGTAAGAATACAGTATATAATACATATAACATACTGTACAAAACATCAGTTAACTGTTTGTTATTGGTAAGACTTCTGGTCAACAGTAGGCTGTTAGTTAGTTTTTGAGAAGTCAAAAGTTATACATGGATTTTCGACTGTATGGGAGTTCAGCAACCCTAACCCCTGAGTTGTTCAAGGGCAACTGTATTACTCAATTGTTCTTGAAAATAATTATGAATTTAGCAGAAATGCATGAGTTCCATAGAGTTTCTTCAGTTCACAGATAAACAAAAAGGTAGCTAGCTTCCTTTCCAGATTTATTGTATGAGTTCTCATTGTATCAGTACAATATTTCAAATTACAAGCTACCATTGTCCAGAGAAAAGGAAACAAATGTGCAAAAAGGTCAGTGACTTGATGACAAGGTTCACTTCCCCCAGGTAAGGTCAAAGGCACTATTACATGTTCTCAAAGAACTATGTATCTCACCTGTGCTATATCTAAGCACAGTTATAAACCTGCATTTCTTATATAATTACTTGATTACTCGCCATTCCTTCCACCCCAATGTAAGTCCCCTGAGAATAAGAACCAAGTCTGTTTTTTCTCACCATTGTGTCCATGATACTTATCCCATAGTGCCTGGTAAATGTTAAGGTGCAATAAATATTTGTTGAGTCAAATAACAAAAGCCTGCACTAACATTCTGGAAAGCTAACACCAATATTAAAATATCATTATCATAAATTGCTTTCGGTTGAAAACATAATTTACCTGTCACATTTAAGTTCCTCAGGCCACTGGATCCCAAAAGTGTCAATTAAGTTTTTGCAATCAGAATATACTTTTTCACAAAATTTACGACAAGGTGGATCCACATGAATTTGGTCTGTGCAGGTTGGTACAAAAGCTTTGCAAAGGAAAGTTTCAACATTTGGTGAACAATTCAGATTCGCAAGAGGAAGAAAGTGCTATTAAGAAAAACAGCAAGATAAGGTTAGAAAATTTTTTAATAACACATGGAGAAATCAGTTCATTTACTGTTTAAAGTATATACATTTTCACTTATACTCCTAAAGAATATTTAAATATCACTCAATACAATCAAGTTTTGAGATCATTTTGAGATCACTTAGGAAGCTTCAGACACAATGCAACATCATTTTATTCAAGTAATATATTTTAAAGAAGATGTGCTAAATCAAAGCAAGTCAAAAGCATGAATTGATTGTTAGATGAAATAAATTATACAAACGTTCATTTGTTCAAGTGTATGCGGAAATACCCTAACACTAAGTATTCTGGAGAATAAAGCAATTTGGGGACAGAGGGAACAGCATGAGAAAGATGTGAGGATCACGAGAACATGGTGCATTCAGGGCAAGTTCAGGGTGACAGTAATAGAAGGTCAAAGAGGTGGAATCAAGGGCAGACTAAGGAGCGAGACGAGACTGGAGAAGTATGCTGGACCTGTCATAGGGAGTACGAATGACATGCTAAGTTGTTTGAATTTTAAAATAAAGGAATGAAATATTATTGGAGAATTTGAAGCAGGAAGTAACTCTGGAGTCTCACAGCTGAGTATGAATCCTAGGTCCACACTTACTGGCTGTGTATCTTTGGCAAGTTACTTAACTTCTGTGTTTTAGTTTCTTCATTTGTAAAATGGCAATAATAATAGTAACTGTCTTATAAGATTGTTGTGACTACTACATTAATAAACATAAGCATTCAACAAATGTTAGTTATTGTGATGATTACACTTTAGAGTAGTAATTCTCAACCAGGGGTCTCCTAAATACATCCTGCATATCAGATATTTACATTATGATTCATTACAGTAGCAAAATTACAGTTAAGAAGTAGCAACGAAAATAATTTCATGGTTGGGGGTCACCACAACATGAGGAACTGTATTAAAGGGTCGCGGCATTAGGAAGGTTGCGAACCACTGCTTTAGAGCATAGGGATGTGTCCTGGATAAGCATGGTATATTGACCACCTGTGTTTATCTTTCTTCCCTTGTTCCCTCAGTAAAATGAAAATAAAGATACTAATCCATTATTAAGTGAACAGGAGATACTACATTAGTGTATTTGAATTTTTCAAAGAACAGAAACATCTAAAAAGAAAGTCCCAAAACTCTGAGTGACAGAAAGGTATTAGAGGAGTGCGAGGTGACTTAATCAGACATGGGGATGGATTACAAAGTACAAGTGGAGGGACCACATGAGAATGAACT
>PVJC01022420.1:0-27390 GCA_004026665.1 Murina feae | reverse complement strand
CCCCCCCACACACACCCCCCCCACACACACACCATACACACTAACAGTTTCACAGCTTCCATGGATGAAAACCAGGAAAGCTCCAAAGTTCACGTAGAATGCTTCAGCAACACAGTTGAATGACAACTGACAAAAGGGTGGACATTTGCTGCCTCCTCCCAGCCCGCAGGCCCACACTCCGCAGCTCCCAGGGGACCCGAGCGTTGCCCTGAGGAGGGAGAGGTGTTCAGTCTGAGCTGTTGGAAGGAGTTGATGGTAGGAGTGTTGATGGTAGGAGTGTTGCTCTGTAGGAGAGGACTCTGGGACTGGGTGTTGGAAGGGAGTGTAGCAGTTTGCGGAGGCTGCAGTGACAAGAGAGAGGGAGCCGAGTGGCTCAACCCGCAGGAAGGGTCAGCTCACAGTCCTGACAGTCTGTGGGCAGGTGGTTCCTTCTGAGGAGCGAGGGCCCTGTGCTCCTCAGCTCTCCTGACTTCTGGGCGGAGCTGGCAGCCTGGCTCCAGCTGCGTCGTCTGGACCTCGGCTCTCCTCTTCCCATGGCCGCCTCTCCGCGTGGATGTCTATCTTCACGTCCACATTTTGCTCTCCCGCAGGGATAGTCCTCACGGACCGGAGCCCATCCGAATGACCTCCTCTTAACTTGACCCTCTGCAGAAGTCTTGTGCCACACTGGCACAGCCATGGGTGAACCTGAGAGGGGGCAGTGACGGATGGAGAAGGCAGACAGGAGAGGAAGGCTGGGTCTGGGTGGGCTGCTGCTTCTCTGATGGAGAGACAGCGCCACGGCCTGCAAGCCGAGTCTTTATTTTATGGCAGGTTCCATGAGGCAACGTAAGGGCGTGGTCTGGATGTTTACAACGTTCTCACAGGTTTCAGACCTACTCAGCTGCGTGCACCTGATCAAGCTGTTTACTTGCTGCCCCTCCCGCAGCCCACATCATAGCCACGTGGGGCCACAGGTTCAGACCCTAAGGTCAAGCTCACAACCATAGCCTTTGGCTATAATTGTGCTGGGAGGGCTTTGCCCTCCAAGCTGGGACTTGCACGTGGCTTTGCCACGAGGGGACTGTGCCCTCTCATCAGTCTGAGGCTTGAACCTGTCCAAACGCTGTGGCCGCTCTCCACAGTCTTCTTTCCAATTAGGGTCACATTCCCTGATGCTTGGGGTAAGGACTTCAAAGTCTTTTGTGAGGGACATGAGTCAACTTACATAACAGCGGTTACCGTCTAAAAATATGTAGTTGGCTTTGGATCCAAGCAGTGGGAAGACTAGCAGGATTTCGAAGACTATAATAAAGGAAACCTAAATTATCTTGAACTCTTAGTCGAAACCTGGACTTCGAGGACACTTCCGGTGAGGGCTGCAAAGGAAATAAACATGTTCTGCGGAACGCGTGGAAGGGAGAAATTCATATTCCATAGTGGCAGAAAGCTTAGTATAATTTCACCCATAGTTATGTGTAAGGAAAACATGTAAGTAAAGAAATTGGTAATTTAAATAAGGGTATATTCAACCCAACCATTAAAGGTACTGACTGTTCTTGCTGCTTGTAAAATGTGAGGAGAGAGATAAATTGAAGAGATAATTGGTAAGCATAAAGGCAGGACTAGAAAATAAAAAAGAAATTAGCCTTTTACGATGGCAAACAATTCTACAGTTAATTAGTGGCTTCTGAGCAGAGTCAGTAACCATTGGGAATGGGAGACTCTTTCCTTAGCTGCAACGAATTTATTAGCTTGAACTTACGGGGCCTGCCGCATGGCGAGAGCCTGGGTCTGAAGCAGAACAGCACAATCAAAACAGAACTTCGAGATAACTGGCTGATTAATGATAAAATAGTCAAATCTCTGAATCTGGCCATAAATTTGCTCTGTCTTTGCATTTGTAAATCAACTAATGTATTTTATTGATTTAAACTGGTGTGAGATGTTTTTGATATGTAAAACTTAGGAGAAGGATAATTAAAATTAAACAACAGCAACAAAAAAAAAAACCCATGAAAAATGGAAGACCAAAAGAAATAAAAAAATTAAGGTGTGTGTGTATGTGTAGGCTGATAAAAGAATGGTATAGTACTAAATGCATCTCATAATCCGAAAGTTTCTGTCCAGCAAAATATAGTTAGGAGCAGAATAATTGTAACTGAGCTAACATGCAACTTCCTTTTCTGAAAGTAAAGAGAAGACTTATGTTAATTAAAGAGAATTCTTACATTTTCAGTATCACAGTTTGAACAAGAGCCCAAGACATGGGTACAGGGTTGAGACTGCACCGCTGGTTGGTAGGCCTTTGACTGCCAATATTCTAATCCTCTTACAGCGCTACTGAAGGACCCAAGTCATTTCTCATTTTCTCTTTACACAGTTTTTGTCTATCTGAGTCTTGAATATAGGCATTAGTCATGTTCCATCATAAATGAATGAGGTGATATGGAATTGGATGTGTCGAGGAAGAGCCGACAGTGTGAGGCTTGCAATGAATATGGAATATTTTAGAATTCTCTGATCAATCTGAATAAACTCCCTTGGAAATTTCTCTTTCTGAAAGCTTAACTTTTGAGAAGCACTGCCCTCCCCACATAAGTTACATGACAGTGGGTAACGCCCCCATGATAGATCCATGGACACGGTCACCGGTGGGTGGATAGGCACAGACCTGGGCCAGCCCATGCACGCCACAGAATTTTAGCTCTGGATTTTTCGTTCTGCGTGTGGATTTTAAGTTCTGTGAATACACACAGGGAGGTGTCATTTGTTATTTGATTTCATATGGAAAAGCTTTAATGAAAACCATTCCTTTGTAGTGCTATACTAGACGATCTTACCGTATTCAATATATAATCTCCTTCCCTCTGCCTCCAGCTCCTAGGGATAATTTAAATCTATTAAATCCTCCCTCTTTAAGCAAATAGAGGTTGCTTATGAAAAAAAATATATAGCACAAAACTAACAAATTTCCACAGAGTATTCAGGGAGTGTTTATAATTATAAAATGTTAGTTTTATTTAAAATGTTAGATTTATTGTTCAGAATGAAATTTTAAGAAACCCTATAATAACCCATTGTATTCTAGTGTCTTTAAAAAAAAAATCTCCCATTTTATGTCATGTTATTTCTAAGAACTGTCATTGTTCAGCTTGCTATTCTGTGAAGGATGTGCAATATCTTTTTATTTAATATCTTGCTGCTTTTTTATTCTAAAACTGCAGCTTCCTTTTTAGCACAAAAAAGAAAATTAAAGGAGAAAAACACACACAAGAAAAACCATTATCCTGAGTTGGAGTTAATACGGTCATTACTATTCAAAGGCAAGAAGTAATCAGATGTGAGCTGGCAGTGGTTCTATTTATATTGGGAGGAAGGAAAGCCAAAGCAGGTGATGCGTTTGGGCTTGAAAGAAGCCCAAGGAGGAGGAAGAGGGTCCTTGCTATTAGTCGCTTTTTGCTTCCACTTGACACGTTTGAAATATGGCACTCAGTACAAAGGTGATACTATGTACTGCTGTACTTAGATAATACGTAGATATATTACAGGCAATCACTCAGTCAGGACATTGATACAGCATGTCAAGATTCCCAGTCTGATAAAATATCATCATATTTGTGCTGTTATAAATGTTAGATTTTATTTTACACAAATTAGAGTATAGCCATTTCCAGCTTCCAAAAAAACATCAACTTGGTTTCTTTACCTTGTGCATTCACTGAGTGCACAACAAGTAATGGTAATTTTCTGTATGTTACATATACAGGATGGAATAAAAGAGAAGACCCCACTGCAGGTATGGAGCCTGAATTCTAATGTCTTCAAACACAACAAACTTGCTATATAGTTTAGGTCTCAATTACTTTCAGAGGAAGGGAGAGAGAGAAACATCCGTGATGAGAGAGAATCATTGATTGGTTGCCTCCTGCACGCCCCACACTGGGGATCAAGCCCATAACCCAGGCATGCACCCTGACTGGGAGTTGAACCATGACCTCCTGGTTCATAAATCGATGCTCAACCACTGAGCAACACCAGCCGGGTTACATCAATTACTTTATATGAGTGAAATAAAACTTATTTTGAAGCTATTTTACTAAATGGCTCTGACAGAGCAAACATTTCTTTAAAAAAATATTTGCCATAAGATCTTTTAAAAACATATTTGCCATAAGAGCTTTTAAAAAAAGATCTTATGTATCATTAAAATATTTGCCATAAGATCTTTAAAAAAAATATTTGCCATAAGATCATTTTTCCCAGCTTAATTTCATATATAAAGAAAGGGTAATATGCAAATCAACCAAACGGTGGTATGACTGGTCATCATGATGCACACTGACCACCAGGGGGAAGATGCTCAATGTAGGAGCTGCTTCCTGATGGTCAGTGCACTCCCACAGGGGGAGCACTGCTCAGCCAGAAGCCAGTTCACAGCTGATGAGTGCAGCCGCAGTGGTAGGAGCCTCTCCCGCCTCTGCAGCAGTGCTAAGGTTGTCTGACTGACAGCTTAGGCCCGCTCCCCCCACCCCAGGCCTAAGCCATCAGTTGGACATCTGCCGAGGGCTCCCCGGACTGCGAGAGGGCCTAGGCTGGGCTGAGGGACTCCCACCACCCCCCTTCTGAGTGCATGAATTTCATGCACTGGGCCTCTAGTGCTGATATAAACATCAGAATGCAGATCTCTCTTAAATACACTGTTTTCTGTTCCTCTGGCTCTGTATCCAGAAGAGAGATGACTAGATCCCGTGGTAGTTCTATTTCTAATTTTTTGAGAGATACGTTTTCCACTGTGACTGTACCAACTTACAGTCTCACCAGTTGAGTCCGAACATTTCTTGTCAAATGAGATGCAATCTTTGTGAAAGTTGAAGAGGCAGTGTGCTGGGGCAGATCCTGTGAATTTTAGTGGAATTGCAGAGATTCGGTAGCTTTTCAGTGTGTGGGAGCCGGTAGGTAGCAGTGTCACTGGTGCAGTTACGTTTCACCACGTCTTGTGGTCTGAATGATCTGTGAGTGTGAATCGCGGTACATGCCACGGAGCAGAGGGGGGCGGAGAGCTCTGTTGCTCCCGAAGATTTGGGAATGTAGCCTCATTGCTCCTCGAAGCCACCAGGTAGCCAAGGACGGTTTCTCTGTTTTGATTCCTTCAGTGATAAAGAAGCCCCGACACAGAGCCCAGTAAAGTGCTCAAGGCCACAGTAAAAAGAGCGAGTGAGCAGAGTCTGCGTCCGTTCCGTCTGACTCCAGCTCTCCCACGTTTACACGTTACAAGCGATCCACAGGTGGAAGAATGTTCGCAGGCACAACGGAAGCAGAAAGCGGTGTTTTCCACAGGAGACACAATATCCGAGGGAGTGATTCTCTCACCGCTCTACGGAGCCCTGCGGTTCCAAGGAAGAATCGTCCTGCAAACAACAAAGGGCTCAGCTTCTGGAGAAAAGAGTTCATCTTGTCCTATCTGGCATGCTGGGTGCTTTTGAGCCTTTGCATTTGAAAATAGAAAAAGAACGAATTCCACTACATATAATTAGAAAACCTCTGGTCTAGTGTGGAAGAAAAAAAAAAAAGGACATTTCAAAGTAAAAGGAAAAAAAAAAAAGATTAAACAGGGGGAGAAAGCTTCCTGAATAGAAGTTTGTAATTTTCAAAGTTCACTTTGAACACCCAGTGCCGAATGACATCCTTCAGGCGGGCCGGAACTGAGAGCGAGGCAAGAGCTTCGCTGAGCTGCAAGGAGACTGGCCTCCCGGCTTGGGCTCCGGGCAATGTTTTCCTTGTTGTAAGGATCATCGCTGCTGCAGACAGCAGCAGTTGTGTGTTTGGAAAACATGACAACAGTGACGCTGACGACGTGATCTGAGAGGGGACATTCTGTCCTGGCGGAGCCGAGAGAAGTGGAGTCACGAGAAGCCTGCGGTTAAAGCTGGCCCAGGGTCCCGACGTCGCTAATCTGAGAGGACAGACGAGTAGCGCGGCTCAGGACTTCGCCTTATCTTTCTCTGGGACTTGGAGACATTTTTAATTTTCATCTCTGTGACGTGTGAGCTCATGCTGGTCAGAGCTAGTTAGCGTTCCCAGTAATGTGTCACTTACGTGTTTTTGTTTCCAGGTGAATTACCTGCTGATTAAGTAGTTTCCGGGAGATGGTTGGGGGAAGCAGTCGGTGCACTCTCTGTTGCGTGTGTATTGGTTAAAGCCATTATCTCTTTGAGGGAATAGAATGAACTGCATTTGACAGGTCAGATTTTTTGCTGTTGTTGTTAATCCTCAACCGAGGATATTTTCCTATTGATTTTCAAAGAAGAGAGAGGGAAAGAGAGAGCATTATTTTTAAAGGAGAAGAGAGAGGGAAAGATAGAAACATCGATCTCAGAGAAACACATTGATTAGTTGCCTACCACATGAGCCCCGACCAAAACCTTGGGCCAGGGAGGAGCCTGTGACCAAGGTATGTGCGCTTGATTGGAGTCAAACCTGCGACTCTTTGGTTTGCAGGCCAACACTCTACCCACGGAGCCAAACCAGCTAGGGCTGCAGGTCAGAATTTCTAACCCAACACAGTTTTTGTGTTATATGCCTCAGAATAAAACCAATTGTCAGGCTGGTGATTTTTTTTTAATATCACATTTCATTTTGGGTTTTGTGACCAGTTATTATAATCATTACTAGAGGCCCGGTGCATGAAATCCGTGCATGGGTGCAGTCCCTAGGCCTGGCCAGTGAGCGAAGCGTGAGTATCTGGTGTGGGAGGGCAGGTCCCAGCTGACCTCTGGGCCCTGAGCAGCACCTGGGCCCCAGCTTACTCCCGTCTTGGCCTGGCACTGCCTGCTCACCTGCTCCACCATCCTGCCACAGTCCTGCTCTTGTCAGGGCCTTTTGGGGCCAGCAGCAACTCCACTGCCACCCGCTGCCAGTGCTGTGTTGCCAACATCCACCATGTTCCGCACCACCCCCTGATGGTCAGCGCATGTCATAGCAAGCGGTTGAACTCCCAGTCTCCTGGTTGAATTCCCAGTCGAACGACCACCCGCGGTGGCAATTTGCATATTAGGTTTTTATTATATAGGGTCTACATTTCCAAATAGGCTTTTAAAAATAACCACGCATTGTTACAGCAAGTGACAAAATGCTGTTTAGTTTATTTCTGCTGAATTGCGAGCCTCTCAAATCTTAAACAGTGTCTCAGCTCACCTTTGCCCTCACCCCAGCACAGTCCCTGGCACACAGTAGTTACTCAGTATTTTATGCTGAAGTATGCCAGCAATAGATAGACATCCATACCAATCTTTCCCAGCTTAGTGTGTTTAGAAATGAAGCCATCCCATGGGGTCAGTGAATGAGGCTGATGACTGCATATGAGAGGAGTGTAGTGGCAAGTTACAGGCACAGTGGCTTTGGAGCCAGACACTTCCTAGGTTAAAATTCTTGCTCTGCTACTTGTTGGCTATGAAATATTAAGCTTATTACTTCATCTTGAAGCTTTAGTTTTTTTTCATCCATAGACAGATAAAATAAGGCCCGCCTCATTATAGTAATGTACACAAAACAGTACCTGTCTTTTGCAGTATACTTAATTACAGTATAAGCAAATAGGGGATAAAACCCTCACTGGCCTGGTATGGGAGATTCTTTGACTTACATACGTTGGTTCATTTGCATATTTATCCTGCTTAACCCATGTGACTTCACTCCTTTTGCTTCAAATCCTCCGTAAAGCCAATTCTACACTTTGTAAAATTCTCCCTAAACGCAAAAGAATATTTAAAAATCCATAAAGGACAGTTGATATTTTACTCGTGTTTTCAGAGGAGGATGGAGAGAATCGTCCAGCAGCCTACACAGCATCATTGCAAAAACAGCAATGGCACTCCCACCACCACAGTCGCCCTGTAACCCTCTGCTTTCGCCAGCTCGCTTCTCCCTCCAGCGGCTTCCTCGTTTCCTCCCATCGCTTCCCTTCACTTCCCAGATCCTTCCCTTCCTCCAGTCCCGTTTGCTTCAGCCTTTCTCCCCACTCCCCCAATATGTTTCACCATCAGGTCAGCTCAGCTCCATACAGACAAAGAATACTAGCCGCCCTGACCGGTTTGGCTCAGTGGATAGAGCGTCAGCCTGCGGACTGAAGGGTCCCAGGTTTGATTCCAGTCAAGGGCATGTACCTTGGTTGTGGGCACATCCCCAGTGGGGAGTGTGCAGGAGGCAGCTGATCGATGTTTCGCTCTCATCGATGTTTCTAACTCTCTATCCCTCTCCCTTCCTCTGTGTAAAAAATCAATAACATATATTAAAAAAAAAGAATACTAGCCAAATAAACCAGATGATCTGCTGCTCGAGGGAGTCCTCAGGCTGTGGGAGCGTGAAGGGGAGGGGGAGAAGGGGATCTCCTCTTTGTGTCCAAATAGACAGTTTCCAAAAACGTAACTACATGGGTGATGGGGACCCAGCACCTTCCCTTGCCTTTGTCTTCATGTCAGAGCGCACCTTACACAGCGCTGTGCAGGGCTCTGCTCTTCAGAAGACTCCCCTGGCGTGCGGTTGGGCCTCCGCGTGCCCCCCTGTGTGTTAGAGGTTGTAGCCTTGATGCTGAGCACGGGCCGTGGGTGCAGGTGGAGGTGAGCATGGGGAGTCTCGGTCAGAAGAGCAGGGGCTTTATGATTGTCTGGGTTCACATTCTAACTCAGGGCTAATTCTGCAACCTTCATGTTTGGAACATCCCCAGGTCCTCAAACTATGGCCCGCGGGCCACACGCGGCCCACCGAGGACATTTATCTGGCCCGCCGGGTGTTTTTGCCGCCTTGTTCTTTTACTTCAAAATAAGATATGTGAAGTGTGCATAGGAATTTGTTCATAGTTTGTTTTTTTTTTTAAACTATAGTCCAGCCCTCCAATGGTGTGAGGGACCCTGTTTAACAAGTTTGAGGATCCCTGGTCTAACCCAATGGTTCTCAACCTTCTGGCCCTTTAAATACAGCTCCTCATGTGGTGACTCAACCATAAAATTATTTTCATTGATACTTCATCACTGTCATGTTGCTACTGTTATGAATCGTCATGTAAATATCTGATATGCAGGATGGTCTTAGGCGACCCCTGTGAAAGGGTCATTCGACCACCAAAGGGGTCGTGACCCACAGGTTGAGAATCACGGGAACCTGTAAAAGTAGTGATTTTGCATTATAATGTGAGGAAACGAAAATTAAATAGCAATGGGATAATGTTAATAATATATAGATTCTAGAAATGTGAACGTTAAAGAAGGTAATTCACAAAAAGAATTTAATGCTATAACTGACACATGATCATCAGCATGTTAGCTACTTTAATTTCTATTACAATCGATCATTGTGTTTTTAACCTTTTTATGATGTCAATACTTCTGTACTTTTAAAAAATATGTTTTTATTGATTTCAGGGAGGAAGGGAGAAGGAGAGAGAGATAGCAACATCAGTGATGAGAGACCATCATTGATTGGCTGCCTCTTGCATGACCCCTAAGGGGGATTGAGTGCACAACCCCGGGGTGTGCCCTGAAACGGAATCAAACATTGACCTCCTGGTTCACAGGTTGGTGCTCAATCACTGAGCAACACCAGCCAGGCTATTTCTGTACTTTTATTATTCATGCACAGGTAGGGTTCCTAGCGGCTTTCAGCTGCCGGCTGGGGCCTCCCTTCTCCTGGCTGCTTGCTGCCACCGCTGGCCAGGGCCTCCCTTTGCACCTGCCTTGGCCTAGTGCCAACTGCTCACCTGCTTCACCATCCCACTGTGGTCGCGCTCTCATCAGGGCCCATCGGGGCTGGCAGAGCCTTCACTGCCGCCTGCTGCCAGCACCGCATCACCAACACCCACCATGTTCCGCGCCGCCTCCTGGTGGTCAGCACACATGGAACACCCTGTCGGTTGAACTCACGCCCATAGGGACAATTTGCATATTAGCCTTTTATTATATAGGATTACTTAACTCTGAGTGTAGGTAGGAATGACTCAGCATGCTAAAGTAATATCCAGGAATAGATTTTTTTTGCAACTGGCACATTTATGTCTACTGCTATGACAGTCTTATATGGCCTTTCACTTCCCTAATCAGTGACACACAGGGTGAAGATTCTCGTAGGGAAAACAGAAAAGGCAACACTAATTAAAAACACAATTATTTAACACTTCTCTCCTCACGCTGGAAGGTGTAATACCCTTTTTCTCTTGATGTTGATCTCTAATTAGTGGGTGCATGTTCAGGGGTAAAGATACACATATTCAGTTTCATTTGGAAAATATTAAGGCTGACTGTGTGTCAAGTGTTGTTCTAGAAACATATCAGTAAACAAAGCAAAAATTCCTTCTTTGTGGAGTTTACATTCTAGATGGCGAGGTGTCCAATAATCAGCTAGCTCATGTAAACATAGTAAATTATGTAACACTAGAGGCCCAGTGTATGGATTCGTGCACTAGTGGTGTTCCTCCACCTGGCCTGTGGGGATTGGGCTGAAACCAATCTCTGGGTCTGGGGTGCAGGTGAAGCATATTCGTGGCCAACGGTGTCCCAGCAGCAACCTAACCCACAGCTGATTCTGTGAGGAATCGGGCTCCCTCCTCTACTGGTCAGAGTGTCTGCCCCCTGGTGGTCATTGCACAATATAGCTACTGGGTGAACGGTCGGACGGGCACTTACGGTATATATATGTGTGTGTATGTGTATATATATACACACACACACATATATATATATATATATATATATATATATATATGCACACACACATATACATACATACACATACATACACACCAGGAGATGATATATGCAAAGGAATGAAGCAAACATAGAATAAGGTAAAGAGGATGTGGAGAGGATGTGGAGTATGGGATTGGAATTGATTGGAAATTATTAGCACCACGCTCTAACCAACTGAGCTAACCGTCCGGCGAGCTTGATTGGAAATTAATGTATGTTATTCAGTCTGGTCCTCACTGAGAAGATTATAGTTGAGTAAAAACTTGAGTAGGTAAAAGGATTACCCAGACAAATCACTGATGGAAGTGAGTCCCTGACAGAGCTAACAGCTTGAGTAGAGAACACGTGTGGCTTCCCTACAAGGTTTGTGTAGGGTTAAAAGAGAACCAGGCCACTGAAACCCTTGTGGGCGACGTGGACATGTGCTGCCCAGTTTCTTTTCAAGAAAGAACTTGCTGCCCAGTGCGGAGAGAGTGGTCAGCAGGCAAACTGGAGCTGTCTGCTCTTTCAGAGTTGCCTTCAGCCAGAGAGTTGACTTGCCCAACATCACATCCTTCTCAGGGCATCCTGTACCCAGCCACTGAGTGGTATAAAGACCCATCCATTTCTGCCTCGAGAGGGACATAAGGGTAGGCTCCCTATTCCTTCTGTCAAATTCTGCCTCCCCTTTCCTTTCACAAGCTTTGATCTTCCAGCGAACCCCGTCTGTGACAACACTGAGTTCATGGTATTATAATGTGTGCAATGTGAATTAGCTCTAAAATCTCATATGCGTTTCTCTCCCAGTGGAATTGCTGTGTTGTAAGTTGGTGTGTATATGGATCATGGATGAGACCAAACAGTTCTCCCAGGTCATTGCATCCGTTTGCAATTCCACATGCAGTGCATGGATACTCTGCTGGCTCTGCGTTCTGGCCAACACTGAATAGTGCTTACTTTCTTTTAACACATAGATGTCATTCTGTTATCTTCTCTTTAAAGACTTTTGTTGTTGATGAGCAGTGAGTTACTTCTAAAAGTAATTAGTCAGTCTTATTATTGTCCTTCAAAGAGTGTTGCCTGCCTTAAAGGTTTTCCTCTTGAACTTAAGTGCTTAGCAGTTTCCTGAAGTCGAACCTCGCTTAGCGTGTTCTCTTTGGGTTTATCCTAATTGGATTTGATGAGCTTCCAGATTCTGTAGGTTTATAGTTTATATTTAATTTTTCAAAAAGTTTTGCTATTATTTTTACAATAATTCTTCTGCCTAATTCCTCCTTTATCTCTTTCTTGTACTCCAATTTTATGATATTTTTTACTTTGCCTAGCATGTCCTGTAGGCTTCCTTCTACTGTCACTGTTATCTCTCCGTTTCAGATTTTACATCCTTTTTTTGTTTTGAGTTTACTAACTTTGTGGTCTGCTGTGTCTGAACTGCTGTTGAACCTATTTATTGAGCTCTTCATTTGATATGTATTACTAGAGGCCCAGTGCACGAATTCATGCATGAGTGTGGTCAGGCCCACCCAGCCCCAATCAGGGCAGATCGGGGCTAGGCCTGTCAGGAGGAAGAGATGGCAGGAGGTTGGCTGGCTGGCCTGCCTCCATCAGGGTCCAATCAGAGCTGGGCCAGCTGAGGGAGGGGGCCACAGGCCATTGGCTGGTGGGCCCCACCCCCGATTGGGGTTAGGGGCCAATTGGGGGTGGGGTCAGCCATGGGAGGGGCTTTGGGTGGTGGCCTCACCCCCAAATGGGGTAAGGGGTGCCAATTGGGGGGCCAGTGGCCTTGGGGATGATGGGCCATCAGTGGTTGCCTGGCTGGCCCTGACCCTGATGGGGAGGGGCTGCAGACCCATCAGGGTAGTGGAGGACCATCAGGGGTGTGGCCAGCCAGGGGTAGGGGCTTCAGGAGTTTGGCCACCCAGCCCCACCCCCTATTGGGTTCAGGGGTGCCATCTGGGACATGCCAGCGGAGGGGCTGCGGGGCTATGGTGGTAGGGCAGGCTGATAGGGCATGGTGTTGGCCATAGGCTCTTGATTGGGGTGGGAGAGTCTGATCAGGGGCAGGCAGGCAGGGGGGAGGGGCCAAGAGGTTGGCCAGCTGGCCCCACTCCCTAATCGGGAGGTTTGCTGGCCACAGTGGGCATCATAGTGACCGGTCATTATGGTCATTGCTAATTTTTTATAACTTCCAACTGCGCCTTATAATTTTCATCATCATTTTGCCCATCATTTTCTGAATTTATTCTTTTCAACTGGTTGTGACACTGGCCACTCTGTGGGTTTGCTTCTATAACAGGGTTCTTTCCGAAGGTCCTGTGGTGGGGTCCCTTAGGTCACTGGTGCGCCGGGTCACTTCAGAACAAGACGGCGTGACCTCTGTGACACCACACTGGCTCTTAAAAGTGTTCTTCCCCACCATGCATGGTGTGCTCTCCAAGTCAAATGATTGGACACCTCACCTGGAAGAGCTGCCGGGGACTGAGGAAACCACAGAAACACACAGGGCGTGTCCTGGCCTTTGCAGAGGTTGACCACGTTCCTAAGAGAAAATCGCATACACAAAAGAAGTGTGGAATCATTGCATGCGAAATGGTGGGGTAGCAACTGTAAGAACCGCAGTTCAGGGGGAAGAGGCATGGGTGTGGGGTGCAGTAACAGCAGCAATTACAGTAGTAATTTTAGCAGAACCCAGTTCTTCCATAACATCCGTCAACATGACTGGTGCGGAACTGCACTGAGAGAAAATTGTCCTTTCTTTACTCAGAATAGATTTCTTATCCTACTAGAACAAAGGTCGATGACATTAGGGTCTTCCAGATTTTAATTCATGTGCCTGAGATTTAGATTTCTAATGTTAATGTTCAAATTAAATTCATAAGGGGACACCATCCTCCCTTGCTGCTATCTTTTTTTTTTTTTTTCCAATGTCTATCAGTAGCTCTTTGTCTTCATCTGTCTGCTTTTCCAGAACCGGAATGTAATTAAATTAATTGGTTTAAAAATACACTGTGTCATGCTGTGAATATTGGGTTTAAATACAATTGCAGTAGGTTGCACTAATTAATTAATTGGGTTTTATTTTACAAGCTTAGAGTTGAAGATGCTTGAGCATAATATGTAAATTTATGCAGAATGTGCAAATCAGTATTTTGATTTAAGCATCTTGTTACATAGGAAAAAATATTGAAAAAAGCATAATGTAAGCTGGATTTCTTTATCCTATGAATTTATTCATCCTATGGTTGATTGCTTACAAAAGCAACACCAAATGGTGGCTAGATTGGGTGGGGCTAATATAGAGGGAAGATGGACTTAGAAACTGAGAACTTAGAAAATTCAAAGTTTAACATTTGTCCAAACGGACATAGCTCACGTGTCTGAAGGTAGGACAGAAGGTATTGATTAAAATGAAAACTTTTCTGAGTTGGATTTAAAGAACTGGTTTATACCTTAACTGATATTTCTTCTCTGATTAGTGTCCTCAATTACATGCATTCAGTCAGCCAGCATTTAATAACCTTGTGCTTATGATAGCATTGGAGATAGGCAGACGAATAGAATGCAGTCCTTCTTGCAGGTCTCAGAATCTGGGAGGTTTACCCATGTGCATAACTGTGATGTGTTGTGATAATAGGTCTTGAAGTGGTTCTGTCTATTCCTAGAGACACTGTTGGTGATCACACGTGGGATTTTTACTTGATGAACCAAGGATGCCTTCAGTTATGGGTAACAGAAAACCCAGCTCTGTGGTTTAGGTGAAGAGATTTTATTTTTCTCACACTATAGAGAGAACCCGAAAGCAGTGGTCCCTGCTGTTCAGAGGCCCAGTATTCCATTCAGAGTTGGTCAGTGCTTAGGTGTCTGAGATTTTCTGGGCCTTTACTTCATGATCCAGGATGGTTACTCCAGGCTTGGCCATCAATTCTGCTTTTAAGAAAAAAAAAAAAAAAAGATGAGGGAGTGGGAAAGGGCTGTTTCTTGAATAAGTTTGCATTTTTACTGAGAAATGGGGGCCCCGTCTTCTCTCATGGGGAGCCTTTGTCACACCCATCGCCACACCCAGGACCCAGGTCCAAGTGTAATGCGGTCACAGGCCTAGAGCTGTGCTCGTGCCGGGGCTGATTGTCGGGTCGGGTGTGGTGGGTGCAGCTACTCTCTCCCGTCAAAATCCCTCTCCAACTGTTGTCTGTACTTTGTTGAGTCCGAGGAAAAGAGGGACAGTGACAGTAAGAGCTTTTCTCTAAGGAATGACCATGTAGGCCACACCTTGCACCTCTCAGAACATGAAGGGCAGCAGCTGCACGGCCCACAGCCCACTTCTCCATGCCCTCCTTCCTCATTTGCTCTGTTCCTCAAACTATCGAGACTCAGTTGTTCCAAGGTCTTTCTCTTGATGCCTTGCCCTTAGGTTCCCACCAAGCCCCAGCTCTCTCCTTGCTGACCCATTGCCGCCCCCTCGGCAATTGCCAAATGGCCTCCCTCTCTTTCACCTGCACTACCATGCGGGTATCTGCATTCACTTCCTCTTTCTCTCCATGGACCAGTTCTGTCTACTACCTCCTCCTCTTTCTGCCTCATTTGATGTTCTCAGCAGAGCAGGAATCCCCGAGAAGTGCAATAAACTCTGGCAGCCTCCTTCAAGAAAGTCATCCTGTTAACTTAAATTCTGTGCCCCAGAGGATGATCCTTCTTCCTTAGAACAGGAGGACAAGAGAGTAAGGAAGTGGAAAAGGAAGAAATAATTATACATGAGTAGTTTTGTTATGGTTACATGATAAATTCTGCAGCAGATGTTTAAATGAATACTAATTCATCAGCGCAGAGAATAGATGGAGACATTGGGAAATAAGTGATTAGTTCTTTTGTTTGTATTTTGTTAATCCTCATGCAAGGATATTTTTTCCATTGATTTCCAGAGAGAGTGGAAAGGAAGGAGAAAGGATGGCACACGAGAGAAATACTGATGGAACTGCACTGTCGCCCAGGTACATGCCCTTGTCTGGAAATCAAACTGAGACCCTTTGTTCTGTGGGTCAATGCTCTAAACACTGAGCCGCTGGCCAGGGCTAGGTGATTGACTCTCTTCTGGCTAAGCAATGAAATGAAGTCCAGGGATGTGGTAGGAGGCCCAGGTAAGGTTAGGCCAAGACAGGAATAAAATTAGAGGATAAATCTAGTAGAATAATTTACATACTAGTTCTCACTCTAAATGTACTTTCCCTTCCTTATTCTGTTTTTAATTTCGGCCATTCAGTATTTCTAACATTGTTCTCTGATTCATCTAAATTTACGCTAGAAATCTTTTCTCACTAAAAAGAAAAAGAAAATAAAGAAAAAGGTTAGGTTTCATACATCTTTCTCTGCTCATTCACCTCTCCCTACACCAGTTCTTAATGAGATATTTTTACTTTAACTGGCTTTGTAGGAAAAGGCAGAATAATTGCATAATTTGCCTGTGTTTCCTACATCCCACACGTTGAGAGATACCTCCTCTTTGTTAATATACGCATTTAATTGTGGTGCTATGAAGACATGATGACTTGGGGACCAGGCTTATGACGGTTCCAGTTAAGGTGCCAATTTTGTAGGGATTTTTGAACGCGTTTCATTAGAATCCGACCTCACTGATTTCCACGTTGATGATAGCAGAAGTCTAACTGGGACTTAATAAGTTTATTCATGCACGTGGACATCACACAAGTATTGGAGAGTTCTAACAAATATATCGAACTTGTTGGACTCTGTGGCGTGACAGAAGACATTTTCCCCCAGCCCCATTCCAGCCTCATTTGTAGGCCAGAGATTTCCTACCCCGTCAATGACATGTCGGGAGGTGGTATAGATTTTCTAGTCAAGCTGATATCAGGACAAAAAAGGGCTCTATTTACCTTCAGAACCAGGGGCAATGTCCATGTAGCAATCAATGTATTCTGTTTGGTTCCATGTCTTTGTGGAAAGCTGAATTCTTACCTAATTTGGCTTCTCTCTTGCCTCACTGACTCCTTCTCTGGGCCTGGGGACCCATACTGCTGTTCCCAGTGGCTCCTCTGCCTCCAGAGTTGAGTTGGGGTACGGGAACGGGGGAAGGCCTGTTCCTGCCAAGGGGCTTGTTTGCCTGTGGGTTTCCCCAAGATTTCTTGGATCAGAAGCTCCCGCTGGAAGTCTCCAGCATGTGGCTTTTCCCTCTCCTGGGTTCACTGCTTTGACACCCACCGCCGGTCTATCAGGCACAGCTGTTCCTTCGTGGGCTGCCCACGGCCGTCTAGGGTTCCACAGGGATCTAGGAATGAGCACCAGCTCCCTCCTGGGCCTGCCCTCCCTCTGCGGGGCAGCTGATAGCTGCGAGGCCTCACCTGCTTTAGTGTCCCTTCGTCCTTAAGGTGAAGGTCAAACACCCATCGTGCCTCTCAGCCAGTCGCCTTGGACTGGGGACTCCTGCTGTCCTGGGGGCGGCTGTGGCTGTCCGTGTCCAGGGCTCGGACAAATCTGAAATAGGTGACCGTCACCTGGGCAGGCTGGACAGGGCACTGGAGGAGCTATGGTCTGAGGAAGCCTGCTCGTCGCTTGCGTCTGCTTTTGAACTGATGGAGATCCGATGTGCAGGCCATGCGCCTGACTGCCCGGGTCCACCTCCCCTCAAGAAGGAAAGGTCCATGTTTTGTGGGTAAGTTCCTGAGAATCCGGAGGCCAGCTGGGTCTGCCGTGGGAGGGAGAATTTCCCAGGAGGGGGACTGAGCAGAGAGCCCCGTGTGTCAGGGGGATAATAGACTATGGGGGATACAAGGCCCGGACCCCACAGGCTCTGAAAGTGGGCAAAATACAGCAGGAATGGGGAGGATGTGACCAGATTGCAGGACGGAGGGTCATGCTGGAGGACAGATTAGGCCAGATCAGGAGGGGCGATCCAAAATGTCTTTGTTGATGTTGAGAAAATGGGAGCCTGGCCCTAGCTGGTGTGGTTCAGTGGCTAGAGTGTTGGGCTGTGGACCAAAAGGCCCGAGGTTCAATTCCGGTCAAGGGTCAAGGGCACGTACCTGGGTTGCAGGCTCCTGGCCCAGGGGGCAGCCAATCCATGTGTCTCCCTCACATTGGCGTTTCTCTCTGTCTCTCTTCCTATCACTCTCTCTAAAATCAATGGAAAAAAATATCGTCAGGGGAGGATTAAAAAAACTGAAAATGAGAACCCCAGATGAGGAACGTGGTAATAAATCCTTTATGAGTTGAGTGGCTTCCAATGCATTTCTTTCAACAAAATGTAGGAAAGAACCGAACTAGGTTTACAGTTAATTGAATATTAATTTTGATAAGATGCGATTTTTATGTTTTCTGTAAAACTTGGGGGCAGTTTAAATAATTGAGTAATGTTACTGTAGGAAAAAAATAGACTTTTAATTTCCTACTACTTATTTATCTGAACAAGTTTGCTGGAATGCTTACTTCAACATACAAGTAGAAAAATAAAATTGATGCAGAACTGCCTCTTATTCTAGCAATAATTGGTGGGTATTCACAAGTACATGGACTAATTTGAAAAGTTTCATCTCTCTCACTAAGATATGTGTTTTCGATAATATTTTTATTGTGCATTTATTATCAAAAGATCAAATGCATTTATATTGCATTCACATAATACATATATTTCACAATGGCTAATTATAATTATCACAGTATTTAAATATTTAGAATCTTATGCTACTGAATAATAAAAATATATGCATGGATTACTAATACAAGAGCTCTTGCATAAAAATATATTACACAAAAATGAAATTCTGCTGTAAAATGAAATGGAAATATGAAGTCAAAGAGAAAAAAGAATGATATAAAAACCAGTTCGGTCATGTATTTTTTAAAAAAGAATATATTTTATTGATTTTTTTACAGAGAGGAAGGGAGAGGAATAGAGAGTTAGAAACATCAATCAGCTGCCTCCTACACACCCCCCACTGAGGATGTGCCTGCAACCAAGGTACATGCCCTTGACTGGAATCGAACCTGGGACCCTTGAGTCCGCAGGCCAACACTCTTTCCACTGAGCCAAACCCGTTAGGGCTGTATTTTTTTTTTTTTTTTTAGATGGCTGTTGGAGGGTATCAAATTGCCATGGTCATTTTCTGTTAGAAATATTTAAATGAGCTAAGTAAGAGTTTTCTTTAAACAAGTCAACATTTATAATATGCCAGAAATTACAACTTTTGTAACTACTGGAAAATATGTTAAAAAGTTTTAGATGTCAACTTAAAGATGTGAGAGCTGTATACATTTTAAAAATTATTTTTGGAAGTATGTGAGCAAAATATTTGGAGGGGTTTCTCCTAAAAATGCATTTGCATATCACACATGGTATTTTTACTTAGACTGTCTGTTTTTCATTATTAAAAACTAGTGGCCCGGTGAATTAAATTTGTGCAGGGGGAGAAGGAAGGTGTCCCTCAGCCTGGCATGCACTCTCTTGCAATCTGGGATCACTGGTTCTTAACCACTCATCTGCCTGCTGCCTGATTGCCCCTAACTGCCTCTGCTGCCATGGCTTCATTCAGAACGTCATTCAGCTGTCCGGTCTAATTAGCATATTATGCTGTTATTATTATAGATTATTATAGATAAAGTTTTCTAAAACTGCCCACGTTCACTTTTTGCACAAGATTTGGGAAACCTTAATTATGGAATGGGTAGAAGTGGAGGCAGGGGTTGGGGGAGGTGGAGGCTACAGGACACCCCTCAGGCTCCCTCTTGGAGATGAAAAGGCCCAGGTGGTGGAAGAGGATAAGGACCAGGTCAGGGCCACACGGGGACTGTGATGACTGTTTCTGTGCTTATCACTCGACAATTTCAATTTCTGTCCTTTCCAGGGACTTTTTTATTCCATGGCTTTATATTTTATCTCTTTAAGTAAATGCTTTGCTTTTTGAGAGCATTTTTTAAAAATTATGTTTCCTACACAGCTACTATGAACTTTGGCTGAGCTATATAGTAGTAAACTATATGTAGTATACAATATATCTTTATTTATTTAAATCCACAGAGTCAGCCCTAACTGGTTTCACTCAGTGGGTAGAGCATCAGCCTGTGGACTGAAGGGTCCCAGGTTCGATTCCAGTCAAGGGCATGTACCTTGGCTATGAACACATCCCCACTAGGAGGTGTGCAGGAGGCAGGTGATCAATGCTTCTCTCTTATTGATGTTTCTAACTCTCTATCCCTCTCCTTTCCGCTCTGTAAAAAATCAATAAAAAATATTTTAAAAAATAAATCCACAGAGTCAAAAATAATACCTTGATCGTGAACCAGTAAGTGAGGATAATGAATGCCTCTTGTTAAGGAGAGAGCAGGAGAGGGTGGATATGCAGTTGAACCTGGAACAAAAAGATTTTGAGCTTTGCGGGCCCACTTACATGTGGGTTCTTTCTTCAATGGTTACACGGTTGTCTCTCAGCTGCTCAGAACCCCTGGGGTTCAGGCCTGTAGACTCAACCAATCACAGTTGAAAACAGTATTTTTCATCCGTGGTTGGGTATCTGCAGATGTGGAGGGCAGACTGCACGCAGCGATACACACCACTTTTAGGTGAGGGACTTGAGGATTTGCATATTTTGCTATAGATGAGAATCTCAAACCCCCACAGACACCGAGGGCTGACTGAGTTTTGAGGGAATTAAATGCTGTACATAGATTTTTGGCTGCGGGGAGTCAGCACCTCTAACCCTGGTGTCATCCAAGGGTCAAATGTATTGAATTGGAGCTGAGTTTGAGGTTGGGGCTCCGGCGTACAGAGACCTCTCATTACACTGGAAAGGTTTCCCCTCCGAGTCAAACCCTTCTGGGTCCACGAACTGCACCGCCAGGTGACGGAAAAGCCCCATTTTCTCCCACTACCTGCAGCCTCGTATCAAGGCTCATGGTTAGCTAGAAGGGTCCTCCCTTCCCGGCTCCATCATGTGTCCTGTGTCACCTACTGAAGACAGCGCGGCGGAGTTTGCGCCTCTGCATGACAGGCAGCTGCTAGCTTCCCCGTGTGTTGATATGTACTTGCTTTCTGTAAAACCAGAAAACTGTCTTCTGGAAAAACACAGAACACACACACACAGAGTAAGATGTTCTAGACGGGCTCATGTGTAAGGGCTGCCTGCTGGATTCTTGTTAACTTTTGCATTCAGCAGCAGTAAGCCCTACCTGACAGCTGGGGAGCTTCATAGCTCTGCGTGCCTCCAGGTAGATCCAGTCTGTGTTTTATCGCCTGCCACAAACTCCTCTTTCTCTTTTCTCTTGCTGTGCCTAAAATTCACAGTTCCAGAGCAAATCAGTTTGTCTTTGACACATGCTGAAGTATTACCTATGGAATGCCATGATTAAACAACACATTTTATCAGGGAAAGAAGGAAGAGATCATGAATTCGTTTCACTGTGAAAGAATTGTGTGTGTGTATGTGTGTGTGTGCTTTAAAGAAGTTTTATCCCAAGCAATGGAGTAAAGGCGATCATTCATGTATGTGTTTTTGCACCCAGCATACTATATTTTATACTTTAGGCACTGTCATTGGTGTCAGAAAAAAACAAGCGAAACATTTCTCTCCTTAAGGCTAAATAGAAAGACTAAACATACTACACGATAACTGTATGTGTCTCACAGAGGCGTGTACCAAGCATTGAAGCATGGAGTGCAACGTAGGAAGAGGTGATGTGCTAGATGAGGAAGGCTGCACCAAGAAAGCTCCCTGAGTTGGTCAAGGACTGAATATTGGTGTCTTCCTCAAATCCATATGTTGGAGCCCTAACTTCCAAAGTAACGGCATTGGAGGCGGGACCTTGGGGAGGCCATCAATTAGATTAAGTCCTGAGGGTGGCGCCCTCCTGAGGAGATCAGTGGCCTTACAAGCAGAGAATGAGAGGTCACTCACCTTGTGCGCCACTGGGAAAAGCCAAGGAAGATGGGTCAGGAGGTGGCCATCTGCAAGCTAGGAAGAGAGCCTGCTGTGCAGCTGACCATGCTGGCACCCTGCTCGCAGGCATGCGGCCTCCAGAGCTGAGAGGAAAGAAATGCCTGTAGTGGAAGCCACCCGGTGCGGGGTATCTGTTATGACAGCCAGAGCCAACACAGAGTTGAAGGTGATTCATACGGACAAGTTCTCCCAGGGACGGTGCACTGAGAATCTGCCCTTTGACCCATGGATCTGACCTCCACTCTTCCCTGGCTTGCTCCGTAGCCCACCAAACTGCCCCCTGGTTGTGGGCGCTGAGTCCTATCTATTGCATGTTCTTACCATTGCTGATGGTGTGAGCAGGCTGAGGGAGGCCTCCAGGCGGCGGGCACAGCATGCTCTAAGGCAAAGAGGGCTAAGGGAGGGATCTCCAGCCTGAGGAGCTGAATGGGGGAGAGATAGAGGAGGGTAGAGCTGCCATTAGGGGATCACACCATGCATTCCCGAAACCATTTCCCTCTGTGTGGGAGACCCTTGGCTAGTCACTATGCAGTCATCATTGCATTTAATGCTCCTGACGGTGCTCATTTTAAGAGAGGTAGAAGTTCAAGGCCTCAGTCACACAGCGAGTGAGTGTGAAGGGGGCTGCATGGCCAGGAAGGTCAAACCCAAGCTCTTGGCACCTGCCCCGACCCACCTTTCTAGGGAAGAGTCTGCAGTCGTGCCCGCACTTGGGTTTTATTAAGTAGACAAAGGAGAGAAGATTTAGAAGGTTGGGGCTGTGCTGAGATTTCTGCTCTAAAAAGCACATCCTGGTAACAGCTGAGGCAAAGATCATGGAGTTGCAGGGCTGGAGGCAGTGAGATCAATTTAGAGGCTTTTCTACAGCCAGGAGAGGAGAGCAGGGTCGTGAAGGGTCAGGAGTTAAGGGAGAGACAGAGGGAATAGTCCGTGCCTGGCCGCCAAGGTGACCGCTGAGATGAGCTGTGGCCCGAGATAAAGATGGCAGCTGTTTTGGAGTTGTCGGCCTGTTATTTGTGGGGCGACAGCTTTGCACTTCTTAGCGATGATTCCTGTAAAAAAGGAGCAACTGTATGGCAGCAGCTGTAAAGGAGCTGGGGTTGCCTCTCTCAGCTTCAAGGCCTTTGAGCTGGGATTGGGAGAACGGGGAGAATTGGGACTTCTGCTGATGAGAGAGGGACGAGGAAGAAGCCAGGAGAAATAATGGGAAAGTGGAGACAGATTTGTGGGAGATTTATTTTCTGGTGTGTTTAGAGCTGTTTTATTCAAGCATACTGTGTACACATTTATCCATGTGCACATTTATCTCTGACTACAGGTCCGGTACACAAGATTTGTGCACTTGGCGGGGGGCAGGGCCCTCAGTCTGGCCTGTGCCCTCTCACGGTCTGGGAGCCCTTGGGGGATGTCCCTCAGACATCCTTAGCGCTGCCACCTCTGCCCTCACCAGCCGTGAGCCCAGCTTCTGGTTGAGCGGCACTTCCCTTGTGGAAGCGCACTGACCACTAGGGGGCAGCTCCTGCATTGAGCGTCTTCCCCCGGTGGTCAGTGCTTGTCATAGCGACTGGTTGTTCTGCCGTTGGGTCGATTTGCATATTACCCTTTTATTATATAGGATTTATTGGAACTTATTTAAATAGAAGTTATGACAAGGTTTGTCAAAGGAACACTGCATGTTACAAAAGGAATTGGAAAAAGTCAAAACAGGTCTGTGTGGCTTTGTGGGTCCATGCACCACACGTTAGCTTTCATTTATTTCATCGCGTGACTGCAAAGTTCCAATGCAACTGCCCAGCCGGAGTGAAAGCAGCCTTTGTCCCAGGGAGAAGGGTGAGAACTAGCCCCTCCGGTGCCCACCTTGGTGCTGGGGGACGCGTGGTCCGGGGGGCACTGCTGTGACGGGGACTGGCCTGCTCGTGCCCTTGTTCCTGGAGCCCCAGCAGTGCAGTGGGTCTACCGTCACTGCCCACCAGGACTCAGAGACGGTGCTCCCAACTTCCATGCCTCTTGCTGACCTTCCCAACAGCCTTAAAACTAGGGACAAGTGGCATTTGGCCGACGACGAGATGGCAGCTTGGGGAGCTCCTTACTGGTTCGTAGGCATGCACGCTGGAATCCAGCCTGGATTCTTCCCAACCAAAACCCTGCTCCTCTGCTCGATTCCCCTGAGTCTCGACATGAAGGCAGAGCTGTCACAGAAGTGGGAGCCGGGTGGTGGCGTGAGTCCATAGAACTTTCTGGTTTTATGAAGGAAGAACATTCTGTGAGAGGGGGAAGCACATGTGTTCTTTTCAGAGCTCCCTTTCCCCCGGCAGGAGACTGTCTGATGACACAGGAGGCCTCGGAGCACAGAGCCACGCAGCCGGTTCCCCGGCCCTGAGCCAACGGGCCCAGGACGCGGACGGGGCCCACGCGTTTCTTTTGGACGTGGTGCCAGGTCCCCGTACAAAGCGGCATTCCTGCTCATACCTTTCAGGTTTCCTGAAGTAGAATGTTTGGGAATTGTAGGGATTGACAGAAATCCCATAGCATCCACGACAAACATTCTCCAAGGAGCAAAGACACGCAAAATATATGCTTTTCGAAGGTTTTGAGCCTTCATTTTGTCTCAGCGTGCGCATTTCTCAATCCAACCAAACAGTCCTGAATTCAAGGCTCTATTTTTGAGTTTTAACTCTCATCTGGAAATCATTTGTTCTGAACCATAAAGGACCCAATTTCAAACATAATTTAGGTTCAGTGTATAATTTCAGATCTAGCTTGCAGGCATTTGTTCAACATTTTTCAAAATGTTTCTGGTGCTCTTTCAAAAAGTCTAGGTATACCAGTAGGTTGGATACTTTTAATTGATGACAAAAGGACCTCTGCAAGTGCCATCAGATGACAGTGACAAAGGGAGCTCATTAGTCCTACTTTTGATGACTTTCCCCCGTGACCCTGCAGCATTACTTGTGCGGCAGGAACTGCCTGAAGCATATTATTGAGTTGCAACATTCAATTTATTGGCTTACCCCCAGGAGGGACAGAGAGGAATGGGTCAGAGCTGCATTCGGGAGACCAAGGGTGCAGCAAGGTGAGTGGAGGCCTAATGGGGGGCCAAGGAGCCAGAAGACGTTCATCACAATGTCTTCTCCACTCACACGAAATCATTTGTTCTTCTTAAATGATGCCCACCCCCCCATACACACACACTCTGAGTGGCCAGATTATTATGACCACCTGATGTTTGTAGGCAAATTAGCCGTACACTGCATTGTGTGGGATATGGAAGCTGAAGACCTGTTCAAATACCTTTGCTGTCTGCAGTTACCAAGATAAAACGTCTCCAATTCACACAGGAACACAAGGATTGGACAGTCGAGCATTGGAAAAAAGTCATGTGGTCCGATGACTCACGTTTCCAGTTGCATCATGCAGATGGCAGAGTGAGAATTTGGCAGAAATAGTATCAAAGCATGCACCCCACATGCATGAGTACAACCTCCAAGCTGGTGGGGGCAGTGTTATGGTTTGGGTCATGTTTTCCTGGCATGATTTGGGCCCTTTAATTCATGTGGAACAATGTCTGAATAGCACAACATACCAAAGTATTGTTGCTGATCAAGTTCATCCTACCATGTTGATGGCGTATCCCAATGGAGACGGCTTCTTCCAACAAGACAATGCACCATGCCACGGTGCTCGTATTGTGCAGGAGTGGTTTCAAGAACATGAGGGAGACTTTTCCTTGCTTAGGTGGCCCCCACAATCACCAGATCTCAATCCAATTGAGCATTTGTGGGACGAAGTTAAAAGAGCCATCAGGCAGCTGGTTCCACAACCATCAGATCTCACAGAACTGGACAGTGCTGATCATCAGACATGGTGTCAGATTCCTCACATCACCTTCAACATCTCATGGAGTCAATGCCAAGAAGAATTGCCGCAGTACTGAAGGCAAAAGGTGGCCCAACGAAGTACTGATGGGGTAGTCATCATAATCTAGCCACTCAGTGTATATGCGTATATATCCAGACATACAAATAGTCACATATATATGAATGTGTATACCTCACATGGTTTTGTTTCATTTCATTTGGGGTCACATTGACTGAAAGGTTAAGGCTTAAGAAAATCAACCACAACAGAACAAAAACTTGCCACACTCTCCACCAAAATTTATTTCACAGACTATCCACAGCATTCTGGCTGCACATTTTATTTAAAGCTTCATGTTCCCTAGATTTGATTAATATTCTCCTGCAACCATTTTTTCTTAAATGCGACTCGTGTCCTTGTGTAAACAGTGACGATAAAAAGATGATCAGGTGAATGCACATACCTGCTGGGATATGTGCCTCGATTGAAGCTTCTGAGCAGAGTGTAAGTCACAGAGGCAGGAGGCAAATAGAAAGAGACCTTCAGAGTACATGGGACTGGGGAGGAAGGGGTGGAAGATTCAGGAGGAAATTACTAAGGTATCTTTACAAAGCTGGATCATTCAATTTAGCAGCACATTCAGGGACAAGTCCTCTGTATTTACAAGTCCTCCTGTTGAAACATGAGCATGCAGTATACCAGGCGTACCGGTTAATAATGTTGATTTTGTAATCAAAACACGATAATTTCAAGAGAATCATTGAAAGTGTTTTATTCAAAGTAATGTCCATTGCTAGCTACACATTTCCCCATTTTTTCCCCACTTTTTAAATTGATTTTTTACAGAGAGGAAGGGAGAGGGATAGAGAGCTAGAAACATCGATGAGAGATAAACATCGATTAGCTGCCTCCTGCACACTCCCTACTGGGGATGTGCCCACAACCAAGGTACATGCCCTTGACTGGAATCGAACCTGGGACCCTTGAGACTGCAGCCCAATGCTCTATCCACTGAGCCAAACCGGTCAGGGCACATTTCCCCATCTTTTAGGTAATTTGTGGAAACCGTCCCAATAGAACTTTTCTTGTTTTGAGGCAAACCATTCAGACACCCAATTTTCCACTTGTTTGTTCGTTTTGGATAAGGTGACCAGATTTAAAGTGGTGCACCATTGACTGGGAGAGGGGGATTCTTTTTTTTCTTTTTCTTTTTTTTAATTATTAAAATATTACAAAGAGTAAACTGGACTTTTTAAAAATGCCATGGGATGAGGGACAAATTGTTAAAAAGAGGGACTGTCCCACCAAAAGCAGGACGTCTGGTCACCTTAGTTTGGGAATGCTGCTCAGAAAGTGTGTGTGCCATCAATCACACAATTGGTAAATGGAAGGAGCAAGGTCTGGTGAATATGGCGGGTAGGTTCATACTTCCCAGGCAGGATCTTTTAATGTGACTTTAACTGGTTTTGAAGTATGTGATGGTGCGTTGTCATGAAGCAAAATTACTTTGTCGTGTCTTCTGACCCATGCTGGTGGTTGTATGATCAAAGCGTGATTCAAATTGGTTATTTGTTGTTGGTAGTGATCAGTACTAATGGTTTCACCTGGTTTTAGAAGCTCATCATACACCACACCTTCCTGATCCCACCAAATGCAGAGCATTGTCTTCTTTCCGAAGCCATTTGGCCTTGCAGTCCATATGGATGGTTGACCTGGGTCAGCCCATGATTTTGTGTGTTTGGAATTCTCAGAATGAATCCACTTTTCATCACCAGTCCCAATTTGAGTCAAAAAGACTTTCTTTTATGCTGTTGAAACAACATTTTACTGATGACTTCGGTTTTCCATTTGTCTTTCATTCAGTTGATGTGGCACCCATTTTCCTTCTTTTAAAA
>PVJC01022419.1:0-27356 GCA_004026665.1 Murina feae | reverse complement strand
TCTCTCTCTCCCTCTCTCTTCCTCTCTGAAGTCAATAAAAAATATTTAAAAACAAACAAATGGAAAAAAAAACACACCACCAAAAACATACATCTAGACAGAAAGTCAAATATTTGAATGGAAATCATCTCACCACTGTGAGTGTTTTTAATTTTTCAACTGTTTTGCTTGTCTGTCTTGTAATGCAAGCCTCTAGGGGCCAGGGCAGAACCGGCTATATTTAGTATTCCACTGGTGCCCAACAATAAAATAATAATAATGGTAATAAAAATAATGAAGAAGGTCTCTATCACAGGGAAGAAGTTACTAATGATGGTACTCTTTCCATGAGAGATTGTCATCAGTAGGCTGTATTCCAGGTTTAACGTAAGGGGAAAATGTTTGAATGTTTTTATTTTGCTATTTTAAAAAATCAGCTTGCATACCTAAGTACTGTAGATGCTAAAATTAAATAGCTGATTTGTTTTTAAACTATTTTGGTTTCTAATTTAGCATAGCTTAATTCAGTTCTCTCTACTTATTAGTTTTTTTTGCCATCCAAGGTCTAGTCTTTTGGCTCATTACTCCCAGGCTAAATCCTTGAACTTATAAATACTTCTGTACCTCATTTTAACTCTTTAGGTAAATGAACCTAAAGTTAGAAGTTAACATATGATGACAAAGGGTACCTAAAGAAAGCCCTGGCCCTACCCCTCCTTCATTAGTATACAGGGTCACTGCTCAGTAGGGTTGCACCAGTGCCGATGTAGATACTAAATAGTGGGTTAAAGAAAGCTACCTTGAGAAAATGGCTTATGAAGGAAAGAGAAATAACATCCATTTGTAAAACAAGCTGCTAGAAAATCAGAGGCAAGGAAGTCTGCATAAAATTATTATGAAAATTGTTTTTAGTCCATATTTGAAATACAAAAGAAGCAAGTGCCTAGCATTTTAACCTCAATTCCACTGACTCTGCTCAACACCCTTCACTGAAAAAATTATTGTGGTTATTAAGATAATACCTTGATTTTAAGAATTACACGTTGAAGTTTTTAGTGTAACAAAAGCAACTTACTGAAATGGTTACGGATGTGGATATAACACACACACATGCACAGAAGGGAAAAGAAAAAGGCAATCTTTGATGTGGTAAAATAATAACATTTGGGGACTCTGGTGGTGGGAGGGTGTGTGCCTGAGAATTCTATGTAATCTTTCTGAAATTATGTCTTTATAAAACCCAACAGCTATATTCCAGAGTAACTATACTTAAGAGATGGCTGACTAAGTGCTTGTTGAATTCTTGCCGAGAAATGTTGACAGTGCTTAGATCTGATGGGAAAATGCATACAGGAAGGCCAAAGCCCATGCTTCTTCAAGTTTGTAGTGAAGTCAACACTTATCTGTAAGTACACTTTAATGACTAGCCAGACTTTTACATGTCACTCTCTCAGTCTATATTTCCTCCAATCCCAATAAGGACCCATTTGCAATAATTACTGCAACTGCTATTCCAGGAAGGATGACGATAAAGACCTTAAGATGTGATTTTAATCTTCTAGAAATGGATTTATCAACAGGACACCAAAGAAAAAGTAATCTAAAGCCCTGTCAGTTACAGGAACTATCAGTTAATGCCAAAGCAGGAAAAGAGACTCTGCTGCAGCTACCACCTCCCGTTCTAATTAGTACCACCTACGTTCCCTCCCCAAGCCCAACCTTACTTTAAAAGCTGTATTGCATATTTGGACATATATTTTAAAATCTAATGTAATAATATCTCTGAAGTTGTTCAACATTCTGTAGGGAAAAAAGCAACATCCAGTATATTTTTTCAAGTATACACTGGTCTACATTCTTGGTAAAACTCTTAAAGACTCTACTTAACTGTATTCGCTTTCTTTATCCCTTGCTAAAGTAACAGAAAGATTAACACAATCTGAGTTAAGTGCCCTATTTTCTTGCTTATATATGTATACATTTTTAATAAGTTTTGAAAGGGTGGATGGATGTGGAAAATGCATAGCCTGTAACTAATTCCCCTGTCCCTTGAACCAATAGAGACGTGGTTTATTTAAAATTCTGAGTTGTGGTTCTGCTATTTGGGAATGGCTTTCCAAAACTCTGGGGGTGGATACTGGTAATAAAACAGAGAATTCAAAACGGCAGGGAGCATAAGGCCAAATAAGCTTTTACAGCAGTGTGTGTGTGTGTGTATGTGTGTACTAAAAATAATTATACATATGTAGTGGGAGGCTGGTTAACTGAACCCACAGAGACACTGGCTGTTAAGATAACTAATCACAATATGAAGTCCCCCATTATAAAAATACTTCCAAGGTTAAACTGTCTGATTTTTAATCATAAAGAAGTGAATTTATTGACTAAGGTTCTATCATGTTGTTGGTTTGGATGCACCAGCCAGTCCTTTTATCAAAATTTTACCAACAAAAAAACTATCAGCCTTCAGTGGCTCCTGAATTGTGATTTGCCCAAAAAAGGAGTTCTCATTTATAAGATAAAAGTGTACAGAAGAGCTCAGGAAATAAGAGTGTGTTGTTTTTTTTTTTCAGAAGGCAAGCTTGTGAAATCTCTGTAAGAATTATTTTCCAACAATACATACAGTAAAATTTTACTTTTAAAACAAGGCCTAGAAATAAAACAAAACAAACAGAATAAAAAAGAACTTTGATCACCTGGCTGGTGTGGCTCAGTTATTGAGCATCTACCCATGAGGTCATGGTTCGATTCCTGGTCAGGACACATGCCTGAATTGCAGGCTCCATCCCTAATAGGGGGCGTGCAATAGGCAGCCAATCAATGATTCTTTCACCACTGATGTTTCTATCCCTCTCCCTCCTTCTCTGAAATCAATAAAAACATATATATATTAAAGTTTGATCTTTGCAGTCTTGATGCCCAATAAAGGTTTTCTGGGCTTCCTGTCATTCACAGCCCTCCTATGTTTAAACAAGTGCTACTGGCTGCTCTCCCCTCCTCCTCCCTGACATTTCACAGACCTCCATTTCCCTTCCATGTCTGCACTTGCCAATTTTCTTGGCTTCCGGTCTTCATTACCAGTTTCTTATCTATACTAATAAAAACCTAGCTGGCCCTCCCGGGTGACATCGCCACAAGATGGCTGCCACAAGAGGGCCATGCGCACAGTGGAGGTGGGGCCTGGTGGAGGAGGTGGGTCACGGCAGGAGATGGCAGTTGGGGGTGATTGGGCCAGCAGGGAGCAGTTAGGGGGCAATCAGGCAGGCAGGCAGAAGTGGTTAGGGGCAATCAGGCAGGCAAGCAGGCGAGTGGTTAGGAGCCAGTGGTCCCAGATTGTGAGAGCGTAGTCAGACATCCCCGAAGGTTCCCAGATTGGAGAGGGTGCAGGCCGGGCTGAGGGACACATCCTCCCCACCCCCTCTGCCATGCACAAATTTCATGCACTGGGCCACTAGTGTGTGTGTGTGTGTGTGTGTGTGTGTGTGTGTGTTTATGTATGTATGTATGTATATGTATGTGTGCATATACACACACATGTCTAAGCAACAGAAGGACTGAACTCCAGTTACTATGACTCGCACTGACCACCAGGGAGCAGATGCTCAACACAGGAGCTGCCCCCTGATGGTCAGTGCACTCCCACAACAAGAGCACCACTTAACAAGCTTACCGAGCGGTGGCAGGTGCAGCAGGGCCGGGATGAATAGAGTGGTGTGGGCTCCTTCCCGGCCACCTGCTGCTTGGCACACTACTACATCCTTTGGGGGATGCAGGCCTGCTGGTTTTGGCCCAATCCCCGCAGACCAAAACCAGCAGCCCAACATCCCCCTAGGGGTCCCAGATTGCAAGAGGGCACAGGCCAGGCTGAGGGACCACACTGATGCTCTATCTGAGTTGTGTGAGTTCTTTCACATTTTCCTCTACATTGCCTCAAGTTTCTCTTCACTCTCATTTCAGTCATATTACCTGGTATCTTCTGTCCACATCTACCTATTGAGGATTTATCAGGCATCATGTTAGGTGCTTTAAACACATTGTCTCATTGCCTTCTATGATTGGGTCTATTATTTTACAAAAGATAAAAATAAGGCTCATAGAGAAATTCAATTCTTCCACTTATAAGGTTGGTAAAATGGAGCACTGGAATGTGAGCCAACATAAACTGCCTCCAGAGCCCACATTATCAACCACCAACTCTATACTTCTTTCCCTGCAGGATTAGAGGCTCTAACTTGGGTACATTCTCATTTAGTAGGTTTCCTAAGAACCACACCATTCTGTTGAAGCTACCCTTCCCTTTTATCTCCCACCAACGGATAAGCAGAAAGTATAATCCTGGCTTTGTCCCAGGTAACTTTTAGATAAAGAGGACTAAACACATTTTCCTCTGACCCTTCAACCTCCCCAGTCCCAACTGAAATAAAATTTAAAAAAACAACATGAACAATTAACCCGCTGTAATAAATTGTGTGCATTTAACACGATAAAAAACATTTTAAACAAATATCTAGATGTTGTTAGCTATGCTGAAACTGAAACTTGGTGACTACAGAACGGGCAGCCACTACATGCAAAGCAAGTCTTAAGAGAAGCAGAATGAGAAGCAGGGTAGAAATCAGGGGGCTCCATTGAAAGTGTATTTGCAGAATAACTGTACTAATCTGCACCTCTCATCCCTGGTAGCAACCCACATTTACTTGGCAAAAATCTGGATAGCTCTTCTCTACACAAAGTGAATGACCCATCTAGGCAAAGCTGTTTTTATGGCTCCTTATAGTAAAGTCCTCCTTCTGCATTTGAGAGCCTTGACAGCAGAATCTCTACTTTCTCACAATAAATTCTGTCAGTTAACACTGCCTTCGTAATCCATCACGACAAAGAACACAGTAAAAATTCCTATGCAAGAAAGAGACATTGGAGAAACTCTATCCATTTAGGCATTTTCCCCCTTAGAAGTCAACAAAAAATCAAGCTTCACCAGGCAACTGAGAACAGAAACAGGAAGGATAAGACTAAGACAAATATGAAAACCGGCCTCAAGAGAATCACAGATAATAACCAACAGAAGAGCACAAGTCTAATCACTAACATACTCAGAATATCTAAACTAATAAAAGCGTAATATTAAAATTAACTGTTTCTTCGGGACGGGTAAGCCACGCCCACCAGCCAATCAGAGCGACTGTATGCAAATTAACCCAGCCAACATGGAGGTCGCCACTCACAGACCTGAGTAAGCAGCAGCTTCCATTGCAGCAGGAGTGAAAGTGAAACTGCGGCCCACTCCACTTATTCTGGCTCAAAGCAAAACATGTTTGCAACAAAGTATCAATCAGATAGCAGGCCTGGCCTGACTACTAAGGGTAACAATGTCTCATTATAGAAGCCACGAAACCGTGAGGTGAAGCAGAAGAGGCTTCATTACTAGGCCTCGGCTTAAAGGAACAGTGCATCGATTATAGAAGATAAACAAACCCCAGAAACCTGCTTCCAGCCAGCCTTGCTGGGACATTGGGTCAAAGGGGAGCAAAGCACCCCTCAGCCCGTCACCCATGCTGGCCACATCTCAATGGGGTGAGGGATGCCAATGGGGGACTTGGCCAGCCTGAAAACAGCCATCAGCCCCTCACCCAGGCTGGCCAGGTACCCCAGTAGGACCCAAAGCCTGAAGGGACTGTGGGCAGCCTGCAAACAGCCATCAGCCTCTCACCCAGGCTGGCCAGGTACCCCAGTAGGGACCCAAAGCCTGAAGGGACTGTGGGCAGCCTGCAAACAGCCATCAGTCTCTCACCCAGACTGGCCAGGTACCCCAGTAGGGACCCAAAACCTGAAGGGACTGTGGGTAACCTGCAAACAGCCATCAGCCTCTCACCCAGGCTGGCCAGGTACCCTAGTAGGGCCCCAAAACCTGAAGGGACTGTGGGCAGCCTGCAAACAGCCATCAGCCCCTCACCCAGGCTGGCCAGGTACCCCAGTAGGGCCCCAAAACCTGAAGGGACTGTGGGCAGCCTGCAAACAGCCATCAGCCCCTCACCTAGGCTGGCCAGGTACCCCAGTAGGGCCCCAAAACCTGAAGGGACTGTGGGCAGCCTGCAAACAGCCCTCAGCCCCTCACCCAGGCTGGCCACACCCCCATGGGGTCAGGGTTACCACTGGGGGGCTTGGCCAGCCTGCAAACAGCCATCAGCCCCTCACCCAGGCTGGTCAGGCATGCCAGCAGGTGGACATCCCCAGATGGGTCCCAGACTGTGAGAGGGCACAGGCCGGGCTGAGGGACCTCCCGAGTGCACAAATTTTTGTGCACCGGGCCCCTAGTATTACTATATTATTATTATTATCTACTCTAATAAAAGCGTAATATTGAAATTGACCATTTCTTCGGGACGCCTAAGCCACGCCCACCAGCCAATCAGAGCAGCTGTACGCAAATTAACCCAGCCAAGATGGCGGGTGCTGGTTGCCTCGCCACAGGCCCAAGCCACATTTCTCCCGCTCCCCACAAGGGGTCTGAGCAGCAAGGCCCCTGGATGCCTGCCTCGCTGCCTGCGCAGGCCAGGCTCCCCCGGTCCCCACGCGGGGACCTGGGAGCAGGAGAGAAAGGCGGCCTAGGCCAGCTCCCCAGTCCTCTTGCAGGGATCGGGGAGCAGGGAAAGGCTGGCCTGACCATGAGGCAGTGAACAGGCAGGGCTTTCTCAGCTGTCCGGTGGCTGGAGGAAGATGGGGAGTAGGCAAGCTTGGCAGGCAGGCAGCACTGAGCCCTGGCCACAGTTCAAAAAAGAGAACCACATGCAGGGGATGGCAGGAGTCTGAGAGATCAACACAGGGGGGTCCCTGCTCCAAGCCTCCATGGTGTGCCTGGGGGCAGGCCCCCAGCAGATAGACACACACAGGATGACTGCTCTGAGCCTCAGATGCGGCTGGGGGCAGGCCCCCAGTGGTGACACACACATGCACACACACACACAAAAGGTGCCTGCCAGACTGGGGCCATCATAGGACATCCACTGAGGGATTCTGGACTGTGAGTGGGGGCAGGCTGGGCTGAGGGACCCCTCCCCCAAGCACGAATTTCATGCACCGGGCCCCTAGTTATTATTATAAACAAGAATAGGATGCTTTGAAAAAGAAACTTTCAGGAACAAGAGCAAGCTCAATGAAAGTATAATGGTTAAAAGAAGTGTTGGAAGATAAAGTAAACAAGAAGAGATGGAAATTATGAGAAAGAAAAGAAAAATCACCAATCTAGCAGGCCCAAGATCTACATTATGAAACCCAATAGAGAAGAGAATGTTAAGTTGGGGGAATATCAAAGACAATCTACAGCTGAAGGAGGACATTAGTCTTCAAATTTTAGGGGCCCAGCAAGCATCCAACATCTTGAATGGGGGAGAGGGCGGGGAGAAGATGACCACTGGATGCGTCATTACGAATTTTGTAACACCAAGAATAAAAACACAATACTAAGAGTTTTAGAGGTTAAAAAATTTCAGATACATCACTTAAAAAAAAATCAGTGGCACTGACATCTCAGTAATAGCATAGAAGGGAAGGAACAATCAAATCATTTTCATCCAAGAATTCTATACTTAGTGAAACTTTCCACCATACTAGAAGACATTTTCAGAAATGCAAGAACCCCAACACTCCTAAGAACTTGTTTGGGGGTTGTATTTCCAAAAATGAAGAATAAAACAATGATGAAAGGAAATTCAGGGGCGATACAATATTTTTTTTCCTTCCACAGATATAAAGGTAACCTACAGGATGAAAATACTACAACAGAAACTGTCAAGAGAGAAATGCTGGTCGAGAAATGCTGGTTGGTTTTATGGAGTGGGCAGTCTCTAGACTATCACTTTCTCTTATAAACTATTCTTCGTTATGATGTGCTACCACGCATTTCTTTTGAAAATGGAAACAGAAAAAAAAAAGAAATGAGTGCCACTTGTTCTCTCTTTGCTCTTTCCAAAGAAAGTCTTATTTTGGCCCACTGTAAATTTAAACTAGTATTTAATCACAATTTTGATTAGCTATTACTGGAAATCCTATTTTTCCTCCTTTAGTCCACAATAATTCTCTCCTTATAACCTGTTCTCTGCTGCTACTTTACAGCTGATGGTATTATCTATTTATTCAGAAAAATGATGACCTTCTAAGATGAACTCTTTGGTTCATCTTGTCCAGCTAACCATCTACACACGAAAAGAGGAAATGTATTTATTTGTATCTGTCTCTCTTTCCATATACTCTTTGAAGGAAGTAATCTTTCTAGATTTCTGCCTCTAAAGAATCTTGCTTTTGTATCAGTTCTATTTCCCCTAATATTTCTATTTCTTTCTCTTCATGTATCTTTCCTTTGTATTTTAACAAGGACAAAATATTTCCCTAACCACCTCCATATGTGACCCTGTTTGTCCTTCCAACCACCATTACTTACTGGTTTTTAATGGCTCCCCTAACTCTTTAAACTGAATGATTTCTATCTGCTGCCTTTCTCTCCTTCTTATAAAGTGCCTCATAATGGCCTCCCATCAAGCTTTTAATCCCACCACATTATACCAACTTCTTTCAGGGTTTCAGCTACAGACAACAGCTCCCTCCGGTCTTCATGTTTCCTGGCCCCTCTTCTCATGTATCTTCCATAATACTGTGTAAAGCTCTGTCCTTTCTTTAGCTTCCTTCACTTACTGGCATCTTTTTCTCTCTCCCAGCCCCCTAAATGCAGTTTTTAGGCCCTTGTTCCTCTGTATGCATTTCCTTTACCCATTTGCACACCTTTAATCTGTTTCTAGACTAATGACTTCCAAACTAGGCCTACATTTATACTTTTCTACAGGACAATCTAAAATGACCTAAAATTTAGATAATCAGAAACTGAAAATAGTTTCAACCAGTTTTCCTTTGCAATCTTTTACCTGCCATCAATCTCATCTTTCTTCTCTCAGTTCCCCATGTTTAGAACTTTATACTTCCTTTAGCCAACTCTAATCAGTCATCAAATCCTATTATTTTTAAACATTTTGCTTACATTCATCTCTTCTCTATTTTACTAGCCACTACCCACAGCACACACTGTGAATGAATAGGATAAGCAGGAATTGATTATCTGGTAAATCAACTATTACTTTACATGCAAAAGTAAAAACCTACCCACCTTCACCAGGTAGCAAAACCTTTTATAGACTAAAGGACTCTCCTATAACATTAATTCTTAGTTTATCTGGTTTATAATATTATCATATATCAGGCTTCTTTAATATGAGGTACACATATGCATAATCTGAGGTATCAAAGAACTCCATGGAAAAACTACAATTTCTCAAACAGCAGGAAGTCTCCTGATAGGTTAATTTTTAATGTGCTATATAAAGAGGTGTATTGAGCCCTAACCAGTTTGGTTCAATACGTAGAGCCTTGGCCTGCGGACCAAAGGGTGCCGGGTTCAGTTCCAGTCAAGGACATGCACCTTGGTTGCAGGCTCCTTCCCGGCCCAGGTTCTGGAAGGAGCTCATGCAGAAGGCAACCAATTGCTGCGTGTCTCTCACATAAATGTTTCTCTGTCTTTCCCTCTCTCTTCTATCCTCAGGTGAGGATTAACAAAAAAACAAACTAACAACAAGAGGTGTATTCATTCAGAAGCATAAGTGACAAAGACTGTACTACTGGATGCTCATAAACTCCTGCAGCAGACAGGTAAACCCTTTCAAAGCACTCCTCTGTGGCTCTGCGCTAGAGTGCTCCTATCTCTAAGTCTAATTGCTGGGATCTAGTGAGGCTAAATGGTCAAAGCTGAAGAGAGCTGTATCTCAATTTTCCCAAGTATAGTTGCTTCTCTGCTACTTAAAAGCATTGCCAAGTCATATTTGTAGTTTTTGTTCACTAAAACACAAAGTCCTACTTTTAGACTTTCCCTCCACATTCCAGTATTCCTTCATCATTCCTATCGACTCTACAGAACCAAAGAACTTCTAAGCATGCATAACCCATGGACACAGAGGGCCTAGGTGTGTGTGGGGGTGGGGGGCAGTTGGGTAGAGGGCAAAGGGGGGAAATGGGAACTTCTGTAATACTCTCAACAATAAAATAAAGACTACATTAGCATATTTGCTCATAATGATTTGTATAATTCATCCTCCCTGTGTTCACTTTTAAAAATAAACAGTTACATTTCCTGCACTCTATAGCTGAAATTAGTAGTATTTATGTTTCTGTACTTGTTCTGTTTATGGGATCAGATCTCGGGGCAAGATGCATGTTTACCACTTCTTTTGCATGTCACCACAGAATCTACTGCAGAAATGTCACAGTGGTCTTTGAATCAAGTACGGGGCTGGCAGACTAACTATAGAGCCTCAGCTGGTCCTATATTCCACGTAAGCAACCACTTCTGTAGGTGTGATCGACACCCATGACAGCAGGTGATACAGTAAGATTATGGCTTTAATTGGCATAATTATGAAATACTTCTGAAGACTCTTCATGAGGGGGTTGCCTTACAAGGAGACACAGGTATGAGGAATAAATGCCAGCCCACCTGCTGGCAGGAGAGGCAATGGGACTGTCTCTTCAAATAGATGAGCAAGCAGGAAAACGGATAACTTAACTTGTCTTGGGAGCAAGCAGCACGATGAGACAGTAAAAATGCATCAGCATACATCATCCTATCATGGCCGAGTGTCATTCCCAGCCTCTATTAGCGCTCGCTGCATCAGCGCAAGTCCCAGACACTTTATCCTGTTTATAATTGCTGATGAGCGGTAATAAGGCCTCCATGCCTCAGCTCCGTCCGTTCCACTTCAGCACCCACCTATTAGGTAATAACTTTTATTTATAGCCCTGCTTGATGCGCTGTTCTATTAGTACAGCTAGGAACTGAGTAGAGCACACACAAAAAAGCCTCCTTAATGGGCAGTATCACTGCGAGGGCCCGATGATTTATAATGCAGCATTGTGGCTGCTCTATCTTGCTCCTTCTGGTAAGACTGCTTTGGGAAAGCTACACTTCTAACATGCTGTGCTCTTAACAGGCACATACATGCTATGGAGCAGCACCTGAAAAGAAATCCCCCCATATTCACCCCCAAATAATCCAAAAGTTTCAGAGGAGGAGAGGGGTATTAAATTCCCTTGATATCCTTTTAAATAAAAGAATGTTGGCTCAGGCATTTTTGCCCCAGTGGAGCAATAATGGAGCTAATTAATGGAAGTTCGGGGCTTCTCTCCTTGGTAAGAGTGCAAGCTATGATAAAATAAATGACCACAAAGGCAAAAATCCCCAGCTGTAACTGCATTCAAGAATCCAAGCAAACTGAATTAGCACAAAGCAAGTGGACCATGAGCAGCTCAACACCACAGCCTAGGCTGCTAATACACACACATACTCCAAATAGCAACAAACCTCACCACATTGCCTTTTCCTTTTTATACTGGAGTGCATTTTAATCCTCCCAGTACAAAAATCCCTGTTGGTAAGATTGACATCCTGGCATGATATTCATTTATATCAGCCTGTTCAGAGAAAGGAAGCCACTGCTTCTCTTGAGGAAAACCCAAACAGGGCCAGTGAAACAAACCAATGACTTCAAGTTCAGCATACTCTCCTACATTACACGTCTAGCTAGCCTGTAACACAAACACGACTGGGGACAATGGGACCTAACTCTCAGAGTACAAATGACAAACAGTAAGCTCTCCCTAATCTTTTCTCAAATCTATACATTGTATGAGGTGCTTTTAAATTCACCTGCTATTATTTACCTATTGAGATCAAATCACCTAATTATACAGTGCTTTTCTATCTCATTCTATTCTTTAATATAAGCAGTAACTCAGGCAGATTAAAGTTGGTATAGGCAAAAACAAAACAAAACAAAAAAACACAACCACATGAAAAAGCATGTAGTAATTTATTTCCCCTCCCCAGTTTTCCACTCAATGGCCAAAAAGCACATACTGTCATCAAATAAACTATGGCATACCATGGTAACCTATGCATTTCTTGTGTTTCCCCTTGGATGGTAAAACATAACATGCATCTTTAGATCAGACTTTTTTTTTTTTTTTTTTTTGCAATGTTCCAAATAGATTAGACTTTTTTTTTGCTATCTTCCAAATAGTTGGTATTCATTTTTGTCCCCTGCCTCAGGAATTAAACAAACTCCTTTAGGATCCAAGATGATGAATATACAAGGCAAAACATTTTTTAAATACTTTTTCCTTGACAGATTATTGTTTTGATCTTTCTTCAATGGTTACATTAAACGCTAATAAAAAAATAAAAGGTTTATATCTTCCCTAATATCCTCCTGACGGAAACTTGCCTATTACATAAGTAGGTCAAATTTCTAACTTTCTGTCTCAAATGTTGATACTGCAGACCAGAGGGAAAAGCTGTACCTTAAGAACCAAAAAGAAAGAATATTTTAAAAAAAGAACTGAATTACATGGTTGAATCACACCCAAAGCTGCCTTCCTTTAAGCTCTACAACAGTGGTTCTCAACCTCTGGGTCGCAGCCCCTTTGGTAGTCGAACGACCCTTTCACAGGGATCGCCTAAGATAAGGTGACCAGACGTCCGGCTTTTTGCAGGACAGTCCCAATTTTTAACGATTTGTCTCACGTCCTGCGGCATTTTAAAAAAGTCCCGATTTTTGGAAAGAGACATATGTAATATTTTAAGTAATAATAATAAAAAAAAGAACCCCCCCCCACCCCCGGTCAATGGTGTCCCTGTTTTACCAATGTTAAAATCTGGTCACCTTAGCCTAAGACCATCCTGCATATCAGATATTTACATTACGATTCATAACAGTAGCAACATTACAGTTATGAAGTAGCAACAAAAATAATTTTATGGTTGGGGGTCACAACATGAGGAACTGTTTTAAAGGGCCAGAAGGCTGACAACCACTGCTCTATAGAGTCCTCCTTAGAAGAGTCATTTACAAAGTGTAATGCGGACCAATACAGTTTATAGTCACTAACTCAACTCTCTAGAATACAATGGTTGAAATGTTTCCATGAATACTGACTTTACCAGGAGATAAAACACACAACTGTGGGTATTTCTAAGATTTACAGGGCCACTTCTGATTTAATACTGCCACCCTTTAGCTTCTGAATCAATTTAAAAGATCTTCCAAAAACCTCACGGTACCATAACAACAATGAAACATTCCCCTTTAAACGGCTTCTGAACACTGATGTGGAAAGTGTTTAGCACATCAATCTTCTCTTATCTCCCAAGGTGAAAGGGGTTTTCTTCTGTCTTTGTGAAAACAGACAATAATATCACAAGCAGGTTGCCTGAGAGAAATGAGCCAAAAAAAGGTTTTAGGGGAAAAGGGGAAACAATGAACAATACAAGGCTATCTAGTTCATGTCACTGTTCATCATGCTGAAAGGAAAATAGGTGACCTAAAACGTTAATAAACATGTGCTTTCCAAGAGGAAAGAAAAGAAAAAGCAAGCAAAGGAGAGTCAAACTGAATTAACATGCTTCTTAAAGAGTGAAAAGATGGTACTTCCTGGGAAAATATGCATTGGTTTTTAATGGGAGTTTCTAGTCCCATCTACTTTCATCTCAAACAATACTACAGCTCCCGTATGGGCCCATAAATGGCTATTTCACTTGCTATTCTACTAACTATAATCACATTTTTAACATACAAAGAGCATTTTAAAACTATCACTTTTCAAGTCGATCAGAGAGAATATTATTTGCTCAACATGTCTGCTGCAAGAAGAGTAATAGTGAATATAGATATAGTGGAGCAAAAGCCTGCAAACAGTACCAGCAAGTCTGCAAGCTTGTTTATGACGTTTTATTTTAACTTCAGAAATAAAGGGACTATAAAGTGAAAACACAAAGTCAAGCCATAGAGTGGTTAAAATGGGGAAGGAGCTATTTCCTTTTTTCATATGCTAAAAAGTCTACTATGCTTTCATATAGTCCACTTAGGTCCTAGAGTTAAGAACTGCTTAATGCTCCATCTGGAAGGAGCAGAGTCCTTGGGTTAGTCATGTTCAAGGATCCTGATGGAGAGAGACTTTTTCTCTATGAACATTTAAGACAAGACATGGTTCTATCTGTCCATTACAACTTAAATTTTAAAGTTTACCAAAAGCAAACTCCAATACATAAAATACAAAATAACTTCTTCTATTGTAACTCTGCAAATAAGTCTTATAAAAAAAAAAGGTTATATTGCATGTCTTTTAAAAAAGGCAAAAAGACCTCACACAAAGGCACTTTAAACATAAAAAATATGACTTTCTGGCCTGGCCAGCATGGCTCAGTGGTTGAGTGTCTATGAATTAGAAGGTTGTGGTTCAATCCCTAGTGTGGAGAGTGCAGGAGGCAGCCAATCAATGACTCTCTCATCATTGATATTTATTATTATTACTAGAGGCCCAGTGCACAAAAATTTGTGCACTAGGGGGAGGGGGACACATCCCTCAGCGCAGCCTGTGCCCTCTCGTAGTCTGGGAACCCTCAGGGGATGTCCACCTGCTGGTTTATGCCTGCTCCCTTGGGGATCAGGCCTAAGCTGCCCGGGAGCCCTCGGGGGATGTCCACTTGCCAGCAGGGAGTAGGCCTAAGCTGCAGTCGGACTTCCTTGGCTCTGATGAGGAGGCAGGAGAGGCTCCCACCACCACAGCTGTACTGGCAGCCTTCATCCTGGCTTGTGGCTGAGCAGAGCTCCCCTTGTGGGAGCGCACTGACCACCAGGGACAGCTCCTGCATTGAGCATCTGGCTCCTGGTGGTCAGTGTGTGTCATAGTGACCAGTCATTCCCAGTCATTCTTCTGTTATGGTCAATTTGCATATTACCCTTTTATTATATAGGATAGAGGACTCGTGCATGGGTGGGGGCTGGCTGGTTTGCCCTGAAGGGTGTCCTGGATCAGGGTGGGGGTCCCGCTGGGGTTCCTGGCCAGCCTGAGTGAATGGCTGAGGGCTGTTTGCAGGCTGGCCACAGCCCCTTCATGGTGGGGGTCTCCCCTGGGGTGCCTGGCCAGCCTGGGTGAGGGGCTGATGGCTGTATGCAGGCTGGCCACAGCCCCTTCAGGGTGGGGGGTCCTGCTGGGGTGCCTGGCCAGCCTGGGTGAGGGGCTGATGGCTCTTTGCAGGCTGGGCACAGCCCCCAGGGACCCAAGCTCCCAGGAGGCTGGCTGGAAGCAGGTATCTGGGATTTATTTATCTTCTATAATTGAAACTTTGTTGCCTTGAGCGGAGGCCACAGCCAGGCTAGGTAGGCAGGAAGTTTAGGTTCCTCCATCACCAGGGCAAGAAAACCTCCTGTTTGCTCTAGGTCCATGGCTGCTGGCCACCATCTTGGTTGGGTTAATTTGCATATACTCACTCTGATTTGGCTGGTGGGCGTGGCTTAGTATATAGTGGAGTGACACCAATTAGCATATTATTCTTTTATTAGATTAGACTAGGGACCCAGTGCACAAACATTTGTGCATTCGGGAGGTTCCTCAGCCCAGCCTGAGCCCTCTCACAGTCTGGGACCCATCTGGTGATGTCCACCTGCTGGCGTGCCTGACCAGCCTGGGTGAGGGGCTGATGGCTGTTTCCAGGCTGGCCAAGCTCCCCAGTGGGGACCCTGACCCCATGGGGGTGTGGCCAGCCTGGGTGAGGAGCTGAGGGGCATTTTCAGGCTGCCCACAGTCCCTTCAGGTTTTGGGTCCCTACTGGGGTACCTGACCAACCTGGGTGAGGGGCTGATGGCTGTTTGCAGGCTGGCCAAGCCCCCCAGTAACGTCCCTCACCCCACTGAGGTGTGGCCAGCATGGGTGACGGGCTGAGGGGTGCTTTCAGGCTGCCAACAGCTCCCATTGACCCAATGTCCCAGCAAGGTTGGCTAGAAGCAGGTCTGGGGTTTATCTTCTATAATTGATGCACTGTTCCTTTAAGCTGGGGCCTAGTAACGAAACCTCCTCTCTGCTTCACCCCGCGGCTCCTATAATGAGACACTGTTACCCTTAGTAGTCAGGCCAGGCCTGCTGTCTATGATTGATACTTTGTTGCAAACTTGTTTTGCCTGGAGCCAGGATAAGCGGAGCCACCTGCAAACAGTTTCAGTTTCACTCCTGCTGCAATGGAAGCTGCCGTTTACTCAGGTCCGTGAGTGGCTGCCTCCATGTTGGCTGGGTTAATTTGCATACAGTCGCTCTGATTGGCTGGTGGGCGTGCTTACCCATTCCGAAGAGACAGTTAATTTTAATATTACACTTTTATTAGTTTCGATTATTATTGATGTTTCTATCTCTCCCTCTCCCTTCCTCTCTGAAATCAACAATAGTTTTAAAAATAGGATTTCCTGAAGATATTCACATAAATATCCAAACACCTTCCAAATACAGTTGTCTAAAAAGGATGACCACAGCTCTGATTACCATATTTTCTGGCATAAAAGATGACTAGGCGTATAAGACAATCCCCAACATTTCAGAAGATTTTCCTGGGTTAAAAAGTCCGGACAGAGACCGTATTCGGCATAAAAAAGAATCGACTGGAGACACTTGCGGTCTCCGTCCAGTTCCACTGATGACCCCTGACGTTTGAGAAGATTTTCCTGGGTTTAAAAAGTCGTCTTATATGCTGGAAAATACGGTACGTTTTGGCTGAAGGTATGACTTAATAGAAAAGATGAAGGACAAAAGGTGGTTTGTTGCCAAGGAAAGTGAACTCTTTTCCTTCACAATATATTCATTCTTGGCAGGAATGTTGTGAGAATTAACAAGGGAACATGTGCAAAATACTCAAAGCCTTTGAAGAAAGGTAAGCTCTCTCTAGTAATCTGAAGGTGTGATATGCTTTAACTCTCACATTCTAACCAAAGCAACCTGGGATTTGGCAGCACTTTTCAACTCTTTGCTGACAATTCTCAGAGCTCTACAAAGCCACAAGAACCTTCGCTTAATTTTTCTCTGCTTTAAATACCAAAATAATCATGGTGCTACTGTTTTGTTTTGTTTTTTTCCATCTAAAGATGACAGAGTTTAACTGTTAACAGTGCTATGTAGCCAAACCCAGCATCTAAAGAAAGGAGTTTCTCACCTAGTTCCCAAATAAAATTCATCATTTACTTCCCACTATTACTTTTTGCAACCTGCTTCTCAGACTTCTTAGACTTCCAGTTACTACAGAGAAATTGCTTAAAAAGAGTTCCCTCATGGGGAACTGGGTGGAAGAAGGTGAAGGGATTAGCCAAAGAACATATATGCATAACCTACAGACACAGACAATAAAATGACGATGGCCAGAGGAAAGGGGGAATGAGGCTGGATGGATGCGGACAGGATGTGTGGGGGAGGGGAGAGAGGGAGAATGAGGATATGTATAGTGTCAATATTAAAAATAAAGTAAAAAAAAAAAGTTTCCCCTCTCACTTTGATGGTTGTAGATAAGCCACTTACACTGTTTCCAGCTGTTTAAATTACAATATCCTCAGATCAACATTAGTCCCCTGAAACATAGAGATGTTATTAATCAACCGTTCAGACTTATAATTATGGGCCTAATGCTAATCTTTAGATCTAATTTTCAAAATACTAAAAAGAAAATGACCTGTTCACTGAAAAGGTCAATAACTTTTTTTTTTTTCATGTACACTCTCTAAGATATTTGGCTATGTACCTTTAATATGCATCCTACGTATTTGCTGGTTTTAAACTGTAGGGACTGCTAAATAATTATAAAATAAATCTGCAAAACAGAAATTTTAAAAGGCTGAGATAAAGAACTTTTACTATTTTCTCCCCATACCTCACAGATTATATATTACTAGAAGCCCAGCACATGATTAAATCATGTGGGTTCCCTAGGCCTACCTGCAATCAGGGCCATGTCTGCTGCCCAGCATCACTCCTCCACCTCCATGGCCCCTGCCCCATGAACCTCCATGCTCATAGCCCCTGCCCCCCTAGGCTCCTCGGCTTCTGCTGCCCATGCCCCATGACGCTCTTCTGCCTCCGCCGCACCATGACACTCCAAGCTAACAGCTCCACCCTGCGATGCTCCTCCGCCTCAGCCACCCCGAGAAGCTCCACACTAACAGCCCCGCCCTGCGACACTTTTCCACCTCACCGCCTCGCGAAGATCCATGCTCACAGCCCCAACCCTGTGAGGCTATCCCGCTCCCGCCGCTGCCACGCCCCCGCTGCCATGCTGCTCCCGCCCCCGCCCCACCCCCGCCCAACCACACCCAACAGTGCTTGCTCTCTGACTGCTGGCCTCTATGGCCTCTATCTTGGCTGAGTTAATTTGCATACAGCCGCTCTGATTGGCTGGTGGGCGTGGCTTTGGCTGGTGGGCGTGGCTTAGGTGTCCCGGAGAAAGGGTTAATTTCAATATTATGCTTTTATTAGAGTAGATATGCCTTCTTCAGGATCTGTTGACCTAAAGAACCATTATATTTTGGCCTAAGTATCTTTTTCCTAACACACCTCATTACTATGCTGGAGGCTGCTTTAGGTCCAATCTTGTATTGAACAGATTGGCTTAGGGGGGGTCAGTAGGATCTAATTCACAGGGTCTCACTCCAAGGAAGAAGTAATTCTACTGTCAGGTAAGTATTTACAGATCATCAATGCCTGAAGCCCTGTGCTCTAAGAGCTCTTTGGGAGAGCTACTGTAACTGTACCCTTTATGGCAGAAGCACCACAGAGCACACTAGAAGTATGAGCCCTCTCTTGAAGAACCTAGACATAAGGAATACAAGAACACTCCAGCAATGTAACACTATAATTGATGACTCATAAGAAAAATGCTCAGCATCCCCATCGTGGGCAGCCTGCTGATTCAAGGACAGACAGAAAGATGGAGACAAAGACTGTCAACCTGCAGTTCGCAAAGCAAATCATTCAATTTACCTCTGACAATCAGGAAACTCCATCCTCTGGTGTCAGGGCCATAGTTTTTTTTTTTGTTTAAATATATTTTTACTAGTAGCCCTGTACACAAATCTGTGCACCAGTAGCTCTCTACAGGGCCTGGCCACTCCAAGCCCACTGTCTAGAGGCTCTCTGCGGCCCAGAGGCCCATCCATGCCCCCACCTGGCCAGAGCCCATTCTCAGCTGGGAAATGCAAACAACTTCCCTCCCTGTTCTCAGGAACTCTGATAAAGGGCTTCCTGCCTCTTTCTCAGTCGGCTTTCACCCCTGTGCCTCCACCACCAGCTCCTCCTGTCACACTATCCTCCACCCCCTCCACCCTCTTGCCACCCAACTTGACTTTGCCCAGGAGTCAGGAGCCACTTGACTCTGCTCAGCTCGCCGGTTCCTTCTCTTCTTATGCAAGTGTTCTGTGCTCCGGCCTGGCCAGAGGCCCATCCAAGGCCGTGGCGACGAAGCAAGCATTCTGCCAGGCCGTTCACGCTTCCTGCTCTCAACAGCTGCCCCCCATCCCCAGGGCTGGGGGACTCTGATGGGCTGAGAGGACTGGGTGCCGCCATCTTGTGGTTATGGGCACCACCATCTTTGTGACGGAGTGATGGTTAATTTGCATATTATCCTTTCATTAGATACAATTGATTTCAGAGAGGGAGAGAGATAGAAACATCAATGATGAGAATCATTGGTTGGCTGCCTCCTGCATGCCTCACACTGGGGATCGAGCCTGCAATTAGGGCAGGCACCCTGCTTGGGATCAAACTGTGACCTCCTGGTTTATAGGTCAATGTTCAACCACTGACCCATGTTTGGACGTTAGGACCATAGTAAGGCTAGCTCAGTGAGTCTGAGGGGGCACCAAGAAGTTTCTTGAAAAGTGCACCAGGCTGAACTTGAAAACCTTTAATATGTAGCTAAACGATCTCAACTTTCCTTTGGGTTTTTTAGAAGATCACCTACACATTGCATTAATTTCCTTCCAACTCAGAAATTCTCAATCATTTCCTAGCTAAGAGTTATGTAGTCACCTAAAAGAAGGCCTGGAAATGTGTGACTGAGAGCTCAATCCTTGCTTATCATTTCACTTTATGGAGACCTAAAAATATTACCATGAGTTCCTACTGTAATACTAAAATGCAACAAAAATGTAATCAACATAAAATCAATTAATGAAAGTAGGTATGAAGTGCTATGAATTCTGCACTTCTAGTCTTCTATCTAAATTACCCACTGATGTGTTATCCCCAGCATTTAATGGTTGGCCACTGTATACACATAATCTTTAATGATACAATTACACTAAAATAGCAACTACTTTTAGAGATCTATTATGTGAGCTTTACGCATATTATTTCTTACACCAAACCTGTGCGATAGATTTATCATCCAATTTTACAGATGAAGTACAAATTTTGAGATATTAACTTATTTACCTAAAATCACATTTTGTAATACATACAGCTAGGATCTGAAACCAGATCTGCTTTTAGAACTCACATTTTAAACACTACTTCATTACATGCTGTATTTCTAAATATGTGTCTCCCATTCTCCCTATCTTATTCAATGATATGCTTTTCCACCATCTGGCTAGGAGCATGATTATAATACAACTAGAGGCCCGATGCACAAAATTTGTGCACTGAGGGGGGGACTGGGGGGGTCCCTCCCCCTCAGCCTGGCCTACACCCTCTCCAATCCAGGACCCCTCAAGGGATGTCTGACTGCCAGTTTAGACCAGCAGTCACACATCCCTCTTGCAATCGGGACCACTGGCTCCTAACTGCTCACCTGCCTGCCTACCTGATCACCCCTAACCACCTCTGTCTGCCTGATCGCCTCTAACCACCTCTGCCTCAGCCCTGCCATCCTGGCTTTATCCAGAAGGATGTTGGTCTATCCCGTCTAATTAGCATATTACCCATTTATTAGTATAAATGTGATAAGCAGTAACATGATGTAGTGCAAAACAACAAAGGCTTTAGTATCTGAACTGTGTTTAAGTTCTGTTTCTATTTCATACTACAATATTACTCCAAGAAATGTACTTAATTTTCTGAGTATATATTTTGCCATCTATAAAAGAAGAATAACTCTCTTGCAGAATTGTTCTGAAATTAAATGGTCATGTATGTAAAGCATATTGAATGGTGCCTATTAGCATGCAATAAATGCTATTATTTTCAGATACACAAAATAGTATGGGAGAAGAAAACACCTGCCTAGAAGATGAAGGACACAAATACACAATATTCAAAGACAGATTCCTACTAATTTTGGTGCCTAATCTGAGCACATGAGTCTCTTTTCCCTGTCTCTCAGGATGACCCAATGTGCTTGAGGTTTACTCCTTGACTGCTACCTTAAACACATTGGTAGTGCTAACAGAAACCCTGCACTGAGGGCCAAGAATGAAAAGAAAGAAGAAAGATTAAAGCACACTGTGCGTGTAAAGTGTTGGACCTGAAATCAAAGGACTCTGAATGTTTTCAAGCTTCTGGCTGGAGTGGGAAGGAAGCTGGCTCTGACTTCCCACTGGCTAACCAGGATGGTTTGTCTCACTCCAGGGCACAGTTCTCTTCCATCTCCATTGGGACTACCCAGTGGAGCTTGGGTACTAAGGGAAGGAGGAATGAGAGCATTCCAGGACCTTCTCACACAGCCCTACCTCAAAACTGGTCATGGGGAACAGAAGAGTGAAATTAAATTCCCTGAGTTCAATGCCTGGATGCTACTCAGAACTGTGCAAGGTCAGGCCTGTTTGAGTTAGTTTAGCATAAAGACTATGAGCATTTGAACAGACTGAGGTTTCAGAATGAGTTTGTACATAGAAATAGTTTGAGCTTTTTTTGTTGAAAAGTTAAAAGGACTTTTTAAATTATGAAAAATACTTTGACTGTGACCTTTAGAAAAACAATATAATTATTTTGACTCTTCCAAATATAATCCTTAAGATATTTTGAATAGCAAGCAGAATTATTGGAAAAGGCAAATTTACTGTTTAAAATAAATTGAGCTATAGGCTAAGGGAGCAATGGCCATTATGACTGCTTTTTAGAGAGCTACAAGATTCATGACTTCAGATTTAATAAAAATGTCACAGATGCACAAAGACTTTGGGGAGACTTTATATATCTGAAAACAATAATTCAGTATACCCCATGCACTGAAGATAAGAGGGAAAGTAATTTTCAAAAACTATTAGGATATTCTAATAGTCAAGTTAAAACACTGATTATTTGTACTACAGCTTTTTTCACCTTCCAGTCTCCATTTTTTAAATAATTCTTATAATAAGTCTAAGATTTTATTAGCCACATGCTAGAAAATGGGCAACATATGTGTCATGTTATAATATTCTCCAGACATTAATCTTCTTGGTTCTAGGTGACAGTTCAATCTGACCTCCAAGGGCAACACTTTGATCTCTACTCACACTCCACTCCCAATACTAAGCACAAACTATACCACTTCAAACTTGATGGAAGAAATTAGAGAGCATCCGGGCAAGGAGACCACATTAAAACCAGTAGCTAATTTCTGTGAAGAATTCAGATAAGAATGAAGCCAGGTAAGAATGATGTACAGCCCTAGCTGGTTTAGCACAGTGTCAGCCTGTGGACCCAAGGGTACTGGGTTAGATTCCAACCAAGGACATGTACCTTGGTTGCAAGGTCCTCTCTGGCCCGGGCCCCACAACCAATCGATGTGTTTTTCTCACACCAGTGTTTCTCTGTCTTTCCCTCTCTCGTCTACTCTCTAAAAATCAATGGAAAAATATCCTCTGGTGAGGACTTAAAAAAGAAAAAAAAGAATGATGTACGTACCTGTACCACAGGATCTTTTGGTTGGTGTGATTAACGAGACATGAGCTGTGTCTGTGCATGGCCCACCTAGAAATAGAAAGGCAGGCACATCAGTCAGGACATACCCGCTACATGCCCATAGCTGCTATCTTGGATTAAAAAACAACAACTAAAAAGGCAGGATCAACCTGCAATAAAGCATAATAGGAAAGATGGAGAAGGTGGTGATAGTGGTAGATGAACTTAGTTCAGCAATTTAAATCTATAATTTTTCTACATTAGAACATGCTTTTCATAAAAACTAACCGAATATCACATAATGTAAAAAAAAGTTAAAGGATAAAATTTTAATTAGAATTCCAATCCAACAAGAAGAAATTACCCACAAGTTTGGGGAGATGAGCTTTTCTACAAAGCAACAAGCAGGAGGAGTACGCCCTCTTAGGCTGACCTCAGTTGTCACCCTACCTTTGAATTCATTGCAAAACTAGCCTTATTTTTTTGGGGGGGGGATGGGGGGGAGCTACCTAAGGAACAATAAACTGCTTGTCAAAAGAAATAAAGATCATTTTAATATATAAAGAGAGCATTAGAACCAAGAAAGAAATGTCTAGTTTAATTATAAGAATATGATATAAAGAGGGCAATTCATGGAATCTTTGAGGGTCCAGAAATCTGATGGATAGACATCATTCAAGAGTATGCAAAAGATTTAGTCAGTCAGTGGGTGAAGGCTTGAAAAGCAATAATTTCAAGACCACCAATAAATTCTTAAGTTGGTTCAGAATCAGGACTACCAACAAGTTCTTAAGTTGATATTGATAAATACCTCAACACTCCCCACCAACCATGCCCTAATTTCTGAAATTAGAAGTTAATAAATAAACATAAAGACCACTGGTTCTTGACATGCCCTGGAAAGGGCCGTGGTGATGATCATAAAGAAATAGAACACAAAGGGAAATGCTACACATATTTTCTGAAAAGGGTCCCAATGACTATGACTAGTAAAGGTAAACATGGTTAACTGACAGAGTTATATATCACCCAGAAGAAGATGTCATATCACTGAAATTACTCATCTAAAGGAAAGAAAAATGAAAAAGCTCTGAGACCTATTCTTAGAGTTTATGCCACGAAGGTCCCTGACATTTAGGGACCTAGAAATCATACCTAAGAGTTCATTGTTAGTCCACTCTTTCCTACACCAAGGATATAACAGCAGTTTGGCAAACCTTAGTGGGTATAAGAAGACACAGAGGGGAAATGGAAAAGGAGAGGAAAAACTAGGTAAGTGTATTATTAATGTCCAAGAGCATTTAGCAAATACCTACTATGTGCCATCATGGGTTAGTTTCAGGCTCAGGGAACTTACAATCTTATTAGGAGAATAAAATTTGTGTAAATAATTGAGAATACATGATAGCAATAAAGTGCTGGGTCAAAAATGATCAAGTATCGAAGAATATGGAACAAGTAATGAATGCTAAATGTAATCGGAAAGAAGGATAGTTGTCATGGGCCAGCATCACTTGGAAATACTTTTGAAGAATTTCAAAATGAGGCAAGAATAAAATGAAAGACCAAAAAAGCAGGGCTTTGTTCTACAAATGTCACTTCCCCATAGAAAGCTTAACATACGAAAATTAAATAGATTCGAATGGGCAACTGCGACATGGAAGTAAGTAACGTGGAGCCCGGGCTGGATGGCTGAGCCGGTTAGAGCGTCACTCTATGCACTAAACAGCTGCGGGTTCCATTCCTGTTCAGGACACACACCTGAACTGAGGGTCCAGTCCCCAGTTGGAGGTGTACGGGAGGCAACCCATCAACATTTCTCTCTCAGATCAGTGTTTCTCTCTTTCCTTTCCTCCTTCTCTCCCCTTCCCCTTTCTCTCTCTCTGAAAATTGATATCCTTGGTGAGACTAAAAAAAGCAAAAACAATACAAGCTGCTTGACTGAATCAGGTGACTAACGTACATTTATTAAAATCTTCTTCAAAAAATTTTTTTATTGATTTTTAGAAAGGGGGGGGGGAGAAACATCAATATAAAAGTGGAACATTAATCAGCTGCCTCCTGCACACCCCATATCAGCAAACAAGCCTGCATCCTGGGCATGTGCCTTGACCAGGTATCCAACTGGCAACCTTTTGGTGCATGGGACAACACTCAACCAACTAAGCTACACTGGCCAGAGCTATTAAAATCTATTTTAAAAATTGAAGTATAACAATAACAGAATAAAATAGTAAAATGAAATGTACAAATCTTAAATATACACACTGAAGAGTTAAAAATATTAGAATATTTTTGGAATCCAGAAAGTTTGTGGGAGCATTTTAAAAGAACCGATTTCCCAGACTTTGGCTCTGGACATTTTGATGCAATAGGTTGGAATGGGCAAAGAAAGAAATTAGTGTGCATTTTTAAACCGCAGAGCATAATGTAAATAATAACAACCCAGTTAGTTCCAGTCTCTGATAACAATTTCTTTAATACCTGGCCAAGATCACTGAGTTCCCACAACACAGTGAGCTGCACAGAGCACAAGAATGAGTAACTACTTAGCCACCAGAATACCTTTTTAAAAGAACATAAAATAGTTTATTCAGTAAAATTATGAGAAGGGAGAAATAGGTCAAATCAAAACCCTCAAAGAAATTTAGCTGGGACTCATGAATTAACACTTCCATGTTTGCAAATACAAACTTTACCTCTTCTGTAGGATGACAGTTATCCTGTCCAAAACTCCTAATGAATGAATTCCTAATGCAGGTTTGGCAAGTGTGCAAAAAACGTTAAGGCTACCTAGCATACATATCTCAACATGCATCACCATGAAACTGTTCTCCAGAGAGCTTATTAAACTAACAACCCAATCTAATATATTCACTACATTACAGTAAATACAAATAGAACCAAAGCTGAGCCAAAACAAATTGACAGCAAGAGTAACTAGCAGTGATAATAAATCCCAGCTTTGATAATTGTACAATATTATAAACAAGAGAGTTTGGAATTCAGTTTGGTCTGGCAGACTATAACCTGCGAAACTCTTTAAAAGTCCAGAATAGATGCATAGAACACTGTACATATAGACTACAATAACTGTGGTGTCATACAAAATTAGTATACTCTCAAATAAAATAAGTAGCCACAGGAGATATGATGTATACTTCTACACAATTAATTTCAAATCAACTCTGTTAAAATGAATATAGGAAATTATGGGTCACTCAAGAGGAACCTTTTCAGGTTTCTGTCTACAATAAAAATATTAAGATAGTCCCATGTGGCCATAGCAAACAAAATAATTTGAAAGTTGAAGGCCAGGGTCAAAGTCAGGGCATCTGCTCCAACAAGAAATGTTGTTGGCCTTTTATTTACTGGGTTCATGTCTGAGAGAAGGGCTGGCATATGGTCCCACAAATCATTGTAAACTCTATTTTTGGCTCTTGTTCCTCTCCCTCCCAAGCAGTAGGGTGCACTGAGCTAATAACTTAAGAGCAAGGTGTGAAAAGTGTCCTGATGACTGGGTTCTATTGGTAAGTGTGTGTGTGTGGGATCAGGTTGGGAAAATAAATGTATTTCTAAGCATAGAACGATTCCTATCATTACCTTTGAGTCTATATTAGTGAAAACTGAGTTTTAAATAAATTTTGGATTTTTAATCATTAAAAAAAAAAAAAAAGCACAGTTAAAAGTTTCTTCCTTAATCTGACAGACTCGGGCCAGGTAACAAGATTAACCAACATGAACTCACTTTCAACCAATCACCATGACTGCTTTCTACTTTCTTTTGCTAAAACAAATTATCAGATTTTTTTTAAAGTTTCTTCATTATCTGAAAATATTCAGTATATAATTTTGCATTTGATACTACATTCAGAGGACTTTTTCCTGTTTCAACAATTTAGAGTCTGTGGTAGCTGTGGTTTGTGACCATAAGTCTGAATACCCTACCTTGTCTTCTAGGGACGCTTCTATTCTTGTATTAAAGGTGTCATACATAATGCAGCACTATGGATTGTATTTGCAATTCCGCATGAGAACCATGGAATGAAATTCTTCAGCTTTATTCCCAACAACTGGAAATCTTAATAGCATTTGCAACAGGGTAGGGGAAATAATACTGATTTCAGGCCTGTAAAGCTGTAGCCAGGGGTCAAATTTACATATTAAATTCACTGTAACTTACAAAACCAGGACGGAATAAAGTTATCGCATTAACCATCAACACTAACATTTCAAGCTAAAGTAGCAGAATCCTTAAATCTTCTTTTTAAACTGTAGAGTTACTGAGCATGCCAAAAAACGCTGAGCTAGCACTCATAAATTGGTTGAAGACTATGATTCAGGAAAAGTAGAGAACACAGGTTTGGAGGACAGCTGCATTTAGGCTGGCAATCATTTTAAGGCCCTGAAAATTTAAGGCTGAGTAAATATAGAGAAATAGTATTTCTCCTTAACTTTGGAAATAGAGATCAGCAATCTACCCAGAAAGCTTTTGTTAAAACAGCTGTGATGACTCTTCATTTTCAGTTCTTGGTTCTATTGCCCTCATTGGCTGCAGTTACACCATGTGCTAGAACACATCAATTAGGACAAATAAACTGTCAAGGAGTCAGTCAACTAAAAATTACCAGAAGCTCAATAATCAAACA
>PVJC01022418.1:0-27372 GCA_004026665.1 Murina feae | reverse complement strand
ATGATATGTTAACTAGCTTGACTACTAATCATTTCACTATGTACATCAAATCATTATGTTGTACACCTTAAATATACACAATTGGTTTTTTTAAATAATTTTTTTAAAAAAACTGCTCACAGTGAAGTAGAAAAAAAGTTGAGCACACACCTACCATATAGTCTAGCCAGGTATTTGCCCAAGAGAAACAAAAGCTTATATCCACATAAAGACATGTACATGAATGTCCATAAAATATTATAAACATAGGGTATAATTGTCATGGAAACTATTTCATAAGTGGTTAAGAAGGTCATTCTAAAATAACACTATTTACTAGGTATTTGTGAACTCACTGTGCAGCGAATCAAATGTGGCTAGCTGTGCTTTAATGGACCCTTAGCTTCAGCTTAACAGGACTGTGTCATTCAATCTAAGACTGTTAGATGAAACTCGCAGATTACACTAAAGTATTATTTTAGTAAAATCAACAAACTGCTCTAAGAGAAATAAAAATGAAATGGAAAATTCAATCATGATCCACTTTTTTTGACAAATCCACTCATTTATTTTTCCTGCTCCCATCTGGTACTTGTCTGCATGCATAAAACATGTTCACATGGTTGTAAAATTCTAATTTTGTGTTCAGCTTTGAAAAACAATTGTAATGTGGTAAACGGTTTTCCATATTGCTACTTAGTTTTCACAATATTTTTTTTACTTTTGAGAGAAAGGGAGAGAGAGAGAGAGAGAGAGAGAGAGAGAGAGAGAGAGAGAGAGAGAGAGAGACATCAATGTGAGAGAAACACTGGTTGAGGATCCAACCTGAAAACAGAGTCTGTGCCCTGACCAGGAATCAACCCACAATCTTTCAATGGACAGGACAATACTCCAACCAACTGTGCTGCACTGGCCAGAACCTCACAGTTGTTTTTAATTACCATGTTCTTTACTTTGTGGATCTACCACGCTAACATTTTCCCTATTGCTAGACATCTATAGATTTTTTTAAATTTTAATTAAAAATGTTTTCATTAATATGTTCATGCATAAACCATTTTCTTTCTTTTGGATTATTTCCTTGGAGTGGAATTATTGGGTCGAAATATATGAGTATGTCTATAGCTCTCAAAATATATTGTTAAATGCATTTCCATCTATTCATTCTCCACATATTTACTGAGCCCTTTCTTCCTGCCAGACACTGATTAAGTGCTGGGGTTACAATGGTGAGGGAGAACATGCAGTCTACTTTCATAGGCCCTACAGTCTAGTCAGGGAGACAGACTCAATCAGGTCATCACACAAATGGATAAAATTGCAACCATGCTAAGCATTGCTAAGGAATGAGAGGCATGGAACTATGAAAGTGTGTCATGGTGGAACTTTGCCTGGTGGTTAGTGGAAGGCTTTCCTAAGGAAAAAGTCATTGAGCTGGGGACCACAGGATAACCAAGAGCTAATGAGACCAAGGAGGAGGAAAGAGCATTCTACATAGAGGGAGCAGCGTGTACAAATGCCTTTGGCAGGGTTAAGAAGACTAAGGTACTGAAGCTCAAAGAGCTGGGGGAGCCTAGGGCAAAACCAGGCAGGGCCTGTGGGCCATGAAAAGGGCATGTCTTTCAAGAGAGAGCAGTGAGACCCTCCTGAGCTGGATGTGTGCTTTGAACACTCTCTGACTGTAGTCATAGGAGCTGGGAGTTTGAAGGCATGAGGAAGACCAGTGGGCAGCTGCTGCAGTATTCAAAATGAAAGATGCTAGCTGCTTAGGTGACAAGAGGAGGGACAGACATAGAGATGTGAACACATAGAGAAAATATTGAACAGGTAAAATTGACAAGACAGGTTTAATTTAAGAACTATGGGAGAAGAGAAAGGAGAAGGGAATACAAAGGAATAGGATGAATGGTGGTGATATTCACAGATACAGGGGACAGCGGAAGAAGACCAGGGTGGAGGAGGGGGGGGCGGTGTTTTTCATAAGGAGTTCAAGGTATCTGAGATAGGCAAGGGGAGCTGTCAGGGGGGCAGTGACACTATGGGTCTGAAACTCAGAGCAGAGTTTGGGTCAGAGCCATGAACTGATGAGTTATGACAACTAAAGCCACAGGCATAGATAGACTTGCCTGAGGGGAAAGGTGAAGAGTGGGCATAGTCTAGACCAGGTGAGTGAGGAACTCCCACTTGCAGGTGGGAAAAGACAACTGGTCAAGGAGCTAAGAGAAATGCAGAAGACAATCCTGTCACAGAAGCCCAGGGCAGTGTTCCAGCAAGGGGAGAGTGGTCCCCAGTGTCGAAGGCTGCAAGAGGTCCCAGCACAGGGATTTAGATCAATGGTGGCTTGGGCAAGACCTGTAATGATAGAGAGAGAAACAGGGTGAAGGAATGAATGAGAAATGAAGACGCGAGGATGGTGCGTCTGTACAGCCCTTTCCAGAGCGCAGCTAAGATGGGAAGTGGGAGGGTAGCTGGAGAAGATGGGTTGAGGGCTTAAGGGAGGAGTTGTTGTTTACTTTTTCTTTTTCTTTTGTGTGTGTATGTTAAATGCTAACGGGAAAGCTTGGGTCAAGAGCAAGTGGGTGAAAGTCAAGAGAAAAGTGACAATAGGTAACAAGGTCTCCGAGCAGGTGGGGGGCGGGGAGGGAGTCTGAAACACCAGGGAAGGACTGGCTTTAGGTGGAAGGAGTACCTCCCTCCTGTAACAGAGCTCTGCAAAATCACCTGAGGACTCAGAGGAGCTTAGGATTTGGTTTCATGCTCTGCTGTTGCTGTCTTGAAATTCTTCATGATTTTTTAACAAGAGATCCCCACCCTTTCAGTTTGCGCTGAGCCCTGCAGATCCTGGAGCTGGTCCTGCCTTCACCAACGTCAGAGCAATTCCTTCCCCACAGACCTCTCTAAACTTGGCTACAGTCATGTACACCTTGGTGTTATGGCTGCTAATTTAATAGGTGGAAATGTGCACCTCGGTTGTTTTACTTTGTGTTTCTTTGATTCCTGGCCAGGTTGACTGTGTTTCCTCACATCTGTTTACTAACCATATTTCCTTTTGTGTGGACTGCTGTGTTCTTTGCCCATTTATGATGTTTTCAAATGCCAAAACCAGTTTCCTCTGTGGGAATGAATCACGGATTTGTTGACACGCATGGAGAGAGTGTTTTCTGCAGAGCAGTGTTTGAGGAGAGAAGGCCCAGGCAGGGTACCTTGGGAAGCAAAGGTCCCTGGTCTCGAAAGAGTCCCGCTGGTCCATATGCACCGCAGCCTTTCAACCAGCACCTTTGCTTCTAGCGCCTCTTTAACCCTCTCGCTCCATGCAGGAGCTCCCCGCTTGGTGCTTTGCCCAAGCTGTTCCTCCTGCCCAGAGAGCCCGTTCTCCCTTGACTTCCCCAAAACCAGACTTACAGCATTCTAATCATGTTGGTGTATTCAAATATTCAAATATATAACATTTTATTATAATTACTGGTTTCACATCTGCTTCCCCTTCTGGGCCATGAGCTCCATCATGCTCCAGACTATAGCATCTCTTGCTGTCTCTCTTGCCCTCACTCTTTCTCTTCATCCTCGCTGCCTCACATAGCGTCTGCACATGCAAGAGGCTTGACCTCAGTTGACAAGCAAATTAAATCAACTTTGAGTGCTTTGCATATGAAGCTCTCTGGACCACCTGCTTCTCCTCCTGCGCGAGTCTTTGACTCTGGTCCACATCGGCGCAGGGCCTACCATCTGGGACACCAGCTTTAAGGAGTGAAGGTCCCCGACAGCAAGGCCCCTAGGGAGCAAGGGATCTGGGATTGTCATCAGATATTTGAAAGCTGTCGGTTCCTCATCGTGGTGGAGGGGCAAGTGGGTGGGACGAAGACTGATGTGTGCTCAAATCCAGCCCGGCCACTAACTTAGCTGTGTAATTAGAAGTGGCGTGACTCCCAAGTTTCTGTATCTACAAAAGGGGCCAACTTATTTCTCAGGGTGTTAGGGGATGAAATGAAATGAACAATGCAAGTCACATAGCCCAGGTCCTGGTGTGTAGTAGGCACTTACTCATCTGGAGTTGGTTTAGGAAACTGCCCAAGGCATACCTTTTGTTAGCAATGGAACCAATGAGTGGAAGATACAAGAAAAAAAGACTTCAGGTACAGCTTTGCGACAGACAGAGCTGGCCAGAGAAGGTATGAGCTCTGTGCAAGAAAGTGAGCTCCCTGACAGGGAGGATATGAACACAATATTGATTTAAGGTCGTATTGCAAGTGGACTAAGTGATCTTTAGGGTCTCATCCAACCACGAGGAGCCTGGATTCTGTGCCTGATAATGAAAGGCCCATTCGGGAGACGTCTATTGGATGCACCTCAAACATCCAAGCTTCCTCTTGTTTTCCAAAGGCCTCTGGTCTCCTTACCAAGCCAATCAGTTCATCTTACCCCCAGCCACAGAAATTGGCTTAGAAATAGGCATTTTAAGCCAAGAAGATACAAGGGAGTGTTTGCTTGAGGTTCTGGGATAAAACTGTCATCCTGTTTCATCTATTGGAGTTATCCAACAGAGAGGGAGAGGGAGAGAGAGAGAGAGAGAGAGAGAGAGGGAGGATAGGGTTGTCTGATAAAATACAAGATGCTCTGTAAAATTTGAATTTTAGATAACAAATAATTTTTAGTATAAATCTGTATCAAATATTGCATGAGACATGCTTATACTAAAAATGTATTCATTATTAATCTGGGGGGAAAAATAACTCTCTCTCTCTCTCTCTCTCTCTCTCTCTCTCTCTCTCTCTTCCTTTCTTCCTTTTTTTAAATGGAGGCCCAGAGGAATGAACTGGTCTGGCCAGGATGACTCAGAAGGTAGTGTTCTTTTTTTTCTTTTAATTTATTGATTTGAAGAGAAAGAGAGAGAAATTGATTTGCTGTTCCACTGATTTATGCATTTACTGGTTACTTCTTGTATGTGCCCTGACTGGGAATCAAACCCACAACCTAGGCGTATGGGAACAACACTCTAACCAAGCTACCCAGCCAGGGCTCTCCTGTATTATTTTTCTTGCGCACTCTGACAGCTGAATGATTCCATGGAGGGCAGAGGAAGCGGAAAGAAACTATATTCTTGGTGATATATTTGAGCCACTGGATCAAGCATTGCCTGAAACTCTCACTTTTGAAATTTTCAGGTACAAGAACCAATAACTATTTTTTTCTTTAATTTTTAAATATTGATTTGAGAGAGAAAGGGAAGGAAGGAGGGAGGGAGGGGATGAGAAAGAGAGAGAGAGAGAGAGAGAGAGAGAGAGAGAGAGAGAGAGAGAGATCAGTTTGTTGTTCTACTCATTCATGCATTCATTGGTTGATTCTTGCATGTACCCTGACCAAGGATCGAGCCCACAACCTTGGTGTATGGGAAGGATGCTCCAACTGAGCTTCCCAGCCAAAGCCCAATAAATTATTTTTGTTGTTAATGACACTTGAGGCTAGTTTTCAGTTCCTCAGAACCTTTTATCAAAAGCTGAAAGCTTTGATCTTATTGGGATACAGATCTTGTTAGGAGAAGGCTCACTCTGTACTCCTTAGTCTGACTGCCCTACTCAGGAACTCCTGCACGGCTCCATCCTTTCTTGTGATGGTTCATTTTATGTGTCAGCTTGCCTGGGCCATGTGGTGCCCAACATTATTCTGGGTGAGAGGGTGTTTCCAGATGAGATGAGCATTTGAATCAGTGGAATAAGTAGAGCAGATTGCCCTCCCCGAAGGGAGCGGCCCTCATCCAGTCCACAGGAGGCCTGAACAAAACAAGGCCTAGTGGGGAGAGCTTGCTCCGCTGTCTGTCAGCTGGGTGTGGGTCATCTCATGCCTTCCGCCTCAGACTCAGTACGGAGCTCACACCGTTGGCTTTCCTGGCTCTCAGACTTTAGGACTTGCACTGGGGTGGGGGACGCAGCCTGCAGGCTCTGTAAGGCCTGCATATTCATTTGGCCCTGCCAAGGCATTAGGGGTGAGTTAATGAAATGTCTGAACAAATATAACAGACTAAGTTTCAAGTTGATAATCATGTATGGCCCTCGAATCATATTATAAATATCTAAATGGCGCTCAACAGAAAAAGGTTCCCCACCCCTGATAGGCTATCCTGGGTCTTCACCTGGCTGACTGCACAATGTGGGATTTTTCAGCTTCCATATCTATATGGATAGATACATAGATTATACAGATATAGAGATAGAGATAGCGATAGTGATAGCGATAGCGATAGAGATAGAGATAGAGATCCTATTAGTTCTGTTTATCTGGAGAATCCAGACTAATAAACTTCTCTACTCAGACAAGCATCCCTGTAGGCACTCCCTAGCTAGCTCTGTCTTTATTTTTAGAACGAGGACTTTATGAGAAGCGAGAAGTGCCGTTTTGTCTTCGGCTTCCTCTCCCCGCACCCGGAGCGGTCTGAGCCCAGGCCAGCTCCCTCCGAGAAGTCATTACCGGCCGATGGGAGCCCAGCCTCAGCCCTGCACACAGACTGCCCAGTGTCTGCTTGGCTCCGGGGCCGTGAGGAGCTGCCTTGGGACCGACAGAAAATTGACCAGCTTGTTTTTCTTTGGGACCAGAAGAAACCAGCTCCTTTTCATTCTCGATGGCCAGGCTTGGAAGCCGAGTTTGCCAGGAGAGAGGGAGGGAGGAGAGAAGCAGTGCTTTTGGGGGAGGCTCTGGCCAGGGCATTAAAGAAGCAGCATTTTGCTGGAAAGTGTGCTCCCTGGCCAAGACCAGGTGGCAAGATCAATCGGGGCTTTATGAATCAGTCCCTTCAGTTTTCTGGGTCTGCTTTTCCTCATCTGCAAAACAGGTTGGGCCAGTGGGCTGTGCAGCAGACAGCAGTCAGGGCCCGGGAAAATGACGTGGGGTCCCAGCTAGTGGGCCTTGGACTTGAGGCAGAGGCTGGAGGGCAGGAGATGGGAACCAGGAGTGAAGCAGGCCCAACTGTGAGACCAGCGGCTCCAACCTTCAAGTCAGCTCCACTCAGAGATCAGGCCGGGTGTGGCTGCACACCCTCCAGGCCCCAGGCCCCATCTCCCTTCATTGCCAACCCGACTTTGCCTCGCTCTTAACCCTTAACTCCACTTACACCCCAACGAGCTCGCGTCTGGTATTTAGGCGCCTCCGTCACACCGTCTGGATCCTCCTGGCTGCTGACTTCCATCTGCTCTTTGGCCTCTCCTGCTTGGGTCCTCAAGTAGGACACCTCCGCTCTGGCGTACTAGTTAGGTATCACATGAAAATAGACCCAAACATATAATAATCATGAAAGGAGTTTGTTTTATGCCTCACCCACCAGTCCTGGGAGGTTCTCAATTGGATTCAGTGTGCCAAATGCGGGGCATCCCTTCTCCATGTCGCCAGCCAGAGCCTTTGGCTGGTAACAGTCATGCCATCTTTAAGCTGGCTTCCAAAACCACGCTGGGGGGTGTCCCCATCCACGGACCAAGAGAGTGTGAAAGGGTTTTGTTGGTCAGGCCTGGAAAGAGCACACATCTATCACTTTGTATTGATTAGAACCACGTTGCGTGGTCTCGCCCAGCCACAGGCGTGGAGTCCAGCTCTGAGCCCAGGAAGAGCAGGAACGGGCTGGTGAACAGTCGAAGGTCTCGGCATGTCCGCTTCAGCCCAGTGGCATCTGGCAGCCTGGGCTCGTGGCCCACTCTGGCTCGGACACCAGGCTCTGTTTAGGGTTCCTGAAAGTCCTCTGACTGGGAATGGGAGTGGTTTGGGATTTGGGGAAATGCCATTTCTATCTCGGATGGCTGAAGTGGAAGAATGCGGAGCCCTGAGCCAGGCAGGATGTGGTACCTTTGCCATCACCACCATCACCCGTCACCATCATTAAGCACATGTCCTTCAGGCCTAAGGAATCTACTTTTCCACTGCAGAGGGAGGACCGTGGTGAGGATGAGCTTGCTGGTGAGCTCACCAGACCTCAGGAGGTGCTTCTCAGTCCCATGGCTCTGAGACTTCCCAGGATACAAGTGTGTGTAGATGACAATTGTAACAATGCGGAGGTGTCATTAACCCCATTTTACAGATGAGAACATTGAGGCTCAGAGAAACCGTGATTTTCCTAGGCGTGAATAGTAAGCTAGGGTTTGGAAACGGGTCCTCTGTCTTCACATTCTATATTTCTCTCCCTATATCATGCTCTTTCCCTCCTTCTCTCTCTTAGGTCCTTCAATCTTTTCTAAGGACAGCTCCTCGCAAAGCCTCGCGCTCCGGACTCAGAAGCCCCATTGTCATTCGTCTGTGCCTCCGTTCAGTCTGCCGTGTGGTAGGAGCTTATTCTGCGCGCTGTAGGCCTCTTGAAGGCAGAACAATGTCAAATTCACCCCTGAACCTCTCGGTCCTGAAAGCAGCCTACAGATAAATACCTATTTGGTGAATGAATACTTCAGTCAGAGAATTCTTGAATTTGGTTAAATGGAAAATCTAAGCCAACCATGAAAGAAAGATCAAAGGACAATTTATGGTAAACGACACACTGGCTCCTGTGTTTTCTCTTCACACCCTGTTCCCTGCTCTCACCTCCTGGTTTTCCCAGGCGGCTTCCACGGGGCTTGGCTCATTCTCTGGCTGGAGAAGTTCCTCACATTTTGTTTATTATTAGTAGTAGTAGCGGTACTACCATTACTATGAATAGCTGCAATTTATAGAACCTCTAAATGGTGCCATCCTTGAGTGCAGGGCCTGTGTCCCGTAGGCCCCAGCACAGGCTGGCCCACTGTAGACTTTTCCATAGGTATGTTTTCGTTTTTTAAAATGTTTTTATTGATTTTTTTTTTTAAGAGAGAGAGGAAGGGAGAGAGAGACAGAGAAACATCGATATGAGAGAGCATCACCCATCAGTTGCCTCCTACATGCACCCTGACCAGGGATCGAACCCACAATCTAGGTATGTGCCCTAACCGGGAATTGAACCAGTGACCGAATTTCAATGTATGGACAATGCTCCAACCAACTGAGCCACACCATCCAGGCCTTGCTCAATATGTGTTTCTTGGATAAATGAGTAGATCTGTTTAGTGCTAGGCATTGAGAAAAACTCTCTGAACATATTACCTTTAGTTTTCAAAACAATCTAGCAAGAAATTTACTATACTCATTACTTTACAGATGAAAAAACTGAGGCTCAGTAAGGTTAAGTACCGTATTTTCTGGCGTATAAGATGACTTTTTAACCCAGAAAAATCTTCTCAAAAGTTGGGGGTCGTCTTATACGCCAGGTGTCATCTTATAGGGCGGGTGTTGAAACTTCCGAGCCGGACTGGAAAATCTGCGGTCGCCGCATACGGTGGGGGGAGCTCAAAAACGGCCGCACTCCATTCATTTCAATGGAGCCGGACAGAGACCACAAGTGTCTCCAGTCGGCTCCTTTTTGTGCCACATACGGTCTCCATCTGGACTTCTTAACCCAGGAAAATCTTCTCAAAAGTTGGAGGTCATCTTATACGCCCAGTCGTCTTATACGCCGGAAGATACGGTAATTTGCCTAATGTCACACAGATAGAGTGCCATGATCCCAGGTGTCAATCAAGGACCATCCGACCCCAGGGTGCACCTTCTTGCTATTCAATCACACCGCCTCCTGGTGCCCTTTGCCCTTTTCATCCCAGTCCCTCTCTCTTTCCTCTACCTACTCACTCACTCAGGAAAAATTCTGAGCATCCATTATGTGGGTGGTATCATACAATTGGTTGAGCATCAATTATATGGGATGAACAGTGCAGACACAGTGTCTGTACTAATGGAGCTCATGATCCAGTGGTCAAGCCAGGTGTTAAACAAGCAAATGCCCAATTAGATGCCCCTTTGAAGCATGGTGAGTGTCATGAGAGGGAAAAGGAGCATTCCAGGTGGACTTGCTTGGCTCAATTTGGTCAGAGAAAGCCTGGACTTGGTGGACAAAAAAATAACCAAGAGCCAGCTTAATGAGGAGGGGGTGTTTCAGGCAGTGTGAACAGTATTTGGGTAGACCCTGAGGCAGGAAAGTGGCGGTGGGCACAGAGAGAAGGCCAATGTGACAAGTGGCACAGAGGACTGTGGATGAAGATGAGCTGTACGCAACAGACAATGGCAGGGCCATTGGATTTTATTCTGGATTGCAATGGCGGACAGGGAAGAGTTCGTGCAGTGAATGGATTGGACAGAGACCAGAGTGGGAAGAGGAAGGAGGCTACTACAGTAAGCCAGGCAAAGAGATCAAGGTGGCTTGAACCAGGGAGAAGCAGTGAAGGAGGAGAGGGACAAAAGCCGCAGGTGGAGCTTGGCAGAGGCATTAGGACTTCCCTGCACTGTGGAGGTTGGGCTGGATCTAGCCCACCGAACACGGAGGCGCTGAACTGCGTTCTCCAAGAAGGTCTGGAACGGAGGCTCCAGGTTATCCCATCAAGTCAAGGCAGCGGACTGTGCGAGATGCCATGAGGGCACTCAGTGAGCGCGGTCCTGCCTGAGAGGGTATGACTATCACACGACACTGAGAGGGGCCAGGCCGCCAGGTCCCATCAGAGGGACAGTCTGCCCCGTAGCGCTGCCAGTGGCTCAGGATGAGCCTGTCCAGGATGAAGCATTGGAAGGAGGTATTTTCTCCTGGTCCAGGGGGAAGGGCAAAGTGACCACGTGTCAGGAAGCAGGCTGCGCCTATGGTGGGCCGGGTTAGGGGACTGACGCTTAGCCTGGGCGGCACTGGCTAAGCAGGGTTAAGATGGTGCCTGGGGAGACCCAAGGAATTGGGAAGACTTTCATGATTCTTTCTGCAACTTGAGAAAGGTTTAGGGGTATTCTTCCCTCTAACGTCATTCCCAGGAACTCTCTAGGGGATCCCCTAAATACCAGTTTCACTTGGGGGAGATGTGTTAGGAACATGGTTTCATTTCTGGGGTTAGCCAAATACTGGATTTGCCCAGCTGTTGGGGACACTGGCTCTCTGTGGCTTGGTAGTCCTTGGGTTCCAGTTCGGAAAATAATGGGATGGGAGCTTTCCCATTATGTCTGCCCTCAACCTCCCTCTCTTCCCCTGACCTCCACGCTGCTCCCCGGCTCTAGCTGCACCCACAATCCCAGCTCTGGGTGGGATCCATTCTCCCCGCCAGGAGAGGGGCTGGGACACCACCACACCCCTCGGAGTCCTTCCTGTCCGAGAAGGCAGGTCCCGCTGGCCCACGCTCTCTCTCCTGAGGAAGCCAGGCCCTTTGAGCAAACCTGCGAGGGGCCACCTATTTCCCCTCCTTTTAAAAATAAGCACTCCCTGTGGCTCCCGCTGGCGCTCACCCTGGGGAGGTGAGGCCTTTCCAGAAGCCTATGTCAGAGCATCCTTTGTAGCCTCAGGGAAGAGAGAAGGTGGAAAAAAGGCCTCTATTTGTCCGGATGTTTGACATCCAGAGAAGGAATATTATTGTTTCTCCAGTCAAATCCTGGGGCCGCACTGAAAAATATTTTCAATCTGCCAGGCTGCAGCCCGGCGTCTTTGTGAACCTCCGCCAACATACGCAGGCCCAGGGGGCTGGGTCGGGCTGCTTCTCCTCGGCTGCGCATTCCTGTCGGGTGCCCTGAAGATGGCAGGTCTGGTCTTGGCCACAGAAACAGCTGCCGTGAATTCTCCCATCCTATCGGTGGGTAGGGCTAGGGAGTACTCTCCCTGCCATTAGAAGCCTGGCAACCTGGGGGCTGCCAGGGCAGGGGTGGAGCCATGCCAAGGAAGGGCTGTGACCTGGAGGCCACAGCGATGATGTGGCTGGAAGCTCCTTCCTCTCCAATGGAGGAGAAGGCTGTCCCGCTGCCCAGATGCTCACAGAGCTCAACTCGGCTCTCCTCCGCCTCTACATGAAAACACTGGTTTTGGAGTGGTTTCACTGTTCACATTACAAATGTCATACATCGTCATGAGAACAAATTCGGGGAAACGTTGACAAGGAAAAGGACAAAATGAAAATCAACGAATTTCTTGTCTTCCAGAGAGCATCATAACTATGTCCAATATATTTTATATCATTTGAACATTAGCTTTATGTATGATATACATCTTTAAAAAAATGTTATCATATAGTATATCTACTATTATATAACTCACTTGTTTTCACCTATATATCATGAATATCTCTCCTTTTCATTAAATACAACTTTAATAGCTACATAGTATTTTATTCAACTGCTGCATTACCATTTTTAGATAATTCTCAATTGATGGATGTTGAGGTAGTTTTCAACATTTTACTACTCTAACCAACGTTACGAACATCATTGAGGCTCAGTATTTGGCAGCACCTACAATTATTCATCGAGGGTGATGGTCATAGCTGCCATATTTTAGTGTGCACGCTGCTTTATCTGCAAGAAGACAGCTAGCTTACCCAATGTACACAACTGTTCGTGTCAGAGGCAGAGTTCACACCCAGTTTTCTCTGGCTCCAAATCCAGATCTCCAAATGGCCATTCCCCTAGTAGGTTGATATCTTCAAATGATGGGAACATGGTAAGACTGGCTACTTCCCTACGCCTAAGCCCACTGATGTACTTCATTAGCTGTGAAATGAGTTCCCTGGTCAGAAGCAATGCTGTGTGAAATACCGTGACAGTAAATAAGATATTCTACGAGGCCATGGATGGTGATGTGGGTGGAAGCATTGAGGGCAGGGAAGACACGCCCATATCCAGTACACTCACCTACCTCAGGGACTCACAGAACACATGCTGTGCTGAGACCGCTCTCTGAGGAGTCCTCACTTAGGGCACAAATATCCTCACCACGGAGCCCATGTGGAGAGGTTTATTGAAACACCTCTTTTTCACACCTCTTCGTCACCAAATTTCCAACTGGGTTCCTTCCAAGTTCCCGACCAAACTTCTAGCCTAGCCGTGTCCATGAATGAACATGGATCCAAACCTCTAGCCATATTTCCTTCCAGGCAAAACAAACACCCAGGTTTTCAGAGCTCTGCCTGCTGGGAGGATTTGCCTTCACCACTGTCCTGCAGGGCACCTCTGGGTGTGCTGCAGCACATGCCTTGCCCATGGATCTCTCTCCACAGGCCCTCACAGTGGGATTCCTAATGAACTCCCAATGGCAATTATAGCGCTGCAGAACGTGTAGACACACCCGAGTCCTTCAGATTTGCGCTGAGAACAGCCACTCAATGACCCAGACCTTGGGCTGCTTGCTCAGCTTCATCTTGGTGGTCCTAAGGCAGAGACCATGTCTACCGACCCCCTTCACCTCTTTCCATCATGGGACGCTCTGCAAGAGTGGCAGGGACAAATGTACCTCTCTGTCCTGGTAGGTAGTGTCCAGATCCAATACCCAGAGCACTCAGCACAGAGCCTGGTTCCTCTTCCTAGGCCCTCCCCTGGGGCGCAGAGTCTGTACGGGATTCCAGCCACCCCAAGACTCTACTCACCTCCCCTCAGGGCGCAGGGCTGTTTCAGTTAGTATGGCTTGGAAGTTGTCCAAATATTTCAAGTTGTCTCACTTCTAAGCACAAACCCCACCCCACCCCCACCTTCACAATTCTGAAACTGAGCCATGTCTTACAACGCAGTGTTTGCATTTACTGTAGATCCGCCTTCCCCCAAATAACACCAAACAAAAACCAAGCTATTATGTCATTTGTTCTTGACATTGAGGTATTAGGAAAAAAATAATAGCCAAAGCCATGGGAACGGATGAAGTTACCTAAGGAGATGATATGGGGGAGGAAGAGAACTAGGAAATTTAAATATTTAAATATTATTATGACTTAACAAGTATTGGATGCTTACTTCATGGTAGGCACTGTTCTAAAGGCGTAATTTATTAACTACTTTAATTCTTATATAATCTTACGAGCTAGGCAGTGCTGTCAGCAGCAGGATCTCCTTCTGCAGATGAGGAAACTGAGGAGTGCTGCCCAGAGAACACAGCTAGTCAGTGATAGATGCGGCACCCCAACTCAGACAGTTCTGGCCCTAGAGTCCTCTCTTAGCTTCCGTGCTTTGCCCATCTCAGGAGTAGGCACTTAATCAGAAATTTGCCAGGTTAGATGTAAAAGGCGCCATTCTGGGCACCCAGGATTTACCCACCAGAGTTCTTAGTTGCAGGCAACAGAGACAGACTTCCCTACAAAGGAAAGGCATCAATTAGCTGCAGTCATTAGGCTCATGAGAAGAAATGTTGACCACATGTCAGCCCTGATCCGTCTCAGCTCCATGAAAAGAGGAAGGTCTGGGCATCTATGTGCACTGATGGTATTATAAAGGAAGTTGTAAGGGGTACAGAGGAACAGCCAACTGAAGGGGCACATAGGAAAAAGGTCCAAAAGGTCCAAAAGGTCCCAGGCAAAATAGCATTGTCTCTCACACACGGATGTGCTTACCACCCAGAAGCTCTCAGGGTGTCCATACCTGCAGGATATGGATCTTTACGGCAGCTTCACCGTGTAGGATGGGAAATCGCTTAGTTCATCGCCAGCTCCTCTCCCCTCCCTAGAGGATGGGAGTGGGGTAGGACTGGAAGTCCTTACTGTCCAATCCTGCCTTCGTCTTTCTGGCAACCAGCCCCCATCTGGAAGCTATCTTGGTGGGGAGGGGACCCACCAGTCATCTCATTAGCATACTCAGGACAGTCTTATCACTCAAGAGATTCCCAGGGTCTTAAAGTTCTTGAGTCAGGAACCAGGACTAAGACTACATTTATAATAAAGATGCCGCTCTCACCCCATCACTCAGGAAACTACTGGGGTTTTAGGAGCTCATACCAGGAACAATATCAAACATGTGTTTCTTACTGCATCACACTATCACGGAGCTTTCCTTCCGTGATCTTCCTCTCCCAACCCCATAATCCCAATCCAATCATGAGAAAACCAGTAGGCAAATGCCCATCGTGGGACATCCTACAATACACCTGACTGTCATCGCAAACAAGAGGAGGTTGTGAGCCTGTCATAGGCTAAGCAAGCAGGACAGCCAGACATAATGTCCTCATCTGGATGGAACCCCGGGACAGGACAGCCAGACATAATGTCCTCATCTGGATGGAACCCCGGGACAGGAATAGAGCATCAGGGAAACACTAAGGCAATCGGAATAAAGCATGGGCTTTAGTTAGTAATAGGTACGGATACTTGTTTGCTACTAGCAATAAATGTACCATACTGATGTAAGATGGTAATAACAGAGAAACAGAGTGTGGGATGAGGTATATGAGAACTCTTGTTACTACCGACTCGAATTTTCTGTAAACCTAAAACTGTTCTGACACCACGTCTTAAAATCTTTTTGAGAAAAAAATGTTTATGGGGTTCTGTAAGAGGGAAGATGAACAAAAAAGGCAGAACGTTGATGAGTTCTGAAGCCTGGGGATGGATACATGGGGGTTCTTTGTGCTGTTTTCTCTACTGTGGTATATGTTCCTTTGGTAAGGACACTAAGGGCTTCCCATGTCCGCCAGGTGGCTGGGGCATCCTCCCCGAGGTACACAGCAGGAAATGTCACCCACATGAAGCTCCGGAACTGGTCAGGAAGACAGCAGACCGGGGGAGGCTGAGATGAGGGCTACTGGCCTTTCCAGATTCTGAAGTGGGAGGTGGACTTGGCCCTCAACCAAGATTCACTCTGGGGGGACTTCCCCAAACACAGGGGAGGGGTCAGCTGCTGGGGCCAACACATTCCCTTCTCAGCCTGTGATAACCCAGGTGCTTCAATGTTTGGTCCACTGTCATATCCTCTGAGCCTAATACCAAGCTTGGCTCCTGGGAGGCACCCAAAAATGAATGAATGGATGGATGAGGAGATCTGGTCATGGAAATGATCTTACCTCTTAGAGAGGTAACCAAATCCTGGAGTTGTGAAGCTAGCGTCCTGGCCCTGACTCTGCGTCCCACTAGCACTGTGCCTTGTGGGGAATCACTCCCTCCTCTGAGCCTCTCTTCTTTCTCTCTGCAATGAGGGAGGTGGACCAAACCATCTTGTAGTTCACCCGTTCCTCAGCCTAAGTCAAGGTCACCGCCCGGACAAAGAGTCCAGTCCATCGGGTTCTGCGGTGGCTCACGGCTGACCTGGTGAGTCCCCGAGCAGATCCTGACCTCTCTGCTGCAGACGGGGCAGATGCCCGCACAGACTGAGGATGGACCTTCGGAAGGGTCGTGAGGGCCTTGGGGACTCTCTTCAATTTTGTTTCCCCATCTTACAGATGGGCAGGGTGGCCAACCCCCAAGGACCTTCCCTGGGTTCTCTCACATCTGTGCAGGCCTCGTCACACATGTCCTGGCTCAAGGACATCCCCTAGAGGGAAGGCCTGGGAGGAGGGGCCAGGGCACGGGCACTGTTTGCTCAGGACCTGGGGTGTGTCTGAGGCGGGCCCCCGGACTGTTCTGTGGGCGCACGGGAAGGCCAGGGTGGGTGACACAGGCTGTCTGTGCACAGGGAGGGAGCCTCGAAAGGAGCGGATCCTGAGACATAAGTCAAATGAGGTGTGAAATTGTCCCGAGCCACGCTTCATAGAGCTGCGGCAGCGTGTCGTTATGGCAGCCCCAGAGCCAGGGACACGCGGCCGGCACCTGGCGGTGGATAGGGTGGCAATCAGTCCAGGAGTGATGATGGGGGCAGCCACTGTTTGTCCACCTTGGCCCTCATTGTCCCTCCAACAGAACCCGAGGAAGGAGGCTAGGTCGGCACCTAAGGCCGCGTGTCCTGACCAGCACCTCCTCCTGATTTCTCCTGAGAATCTCACTATGGGCACCTCAATGTCAGAAGGGCACCTGGGTGCCCCCCACGTATAGCCCAACCTGCAGGGGGTCCAACTCAAAGAAGGGTAGTCAGCAAACCAAGAAATGCCCAGGGCCCAAGGTGCTCAGCCAGGCCAAGGTCAGCAGCCTGCTAACCCCCCCCCCCCCCTCGCGGTCAGGCCTCTCTGCCAGAGGCACCGAAGGCAGCCTGCCTGGGCGACTGGGGACCTACAGGTGGTCCTCTGCCCTAGATGTCCAAGGTGCGGGGGGCCTGGAGAGGAGTCAGGCCAGTGCTCCAGGTGTGGGTGAGACAGTGGAGGAGCCTTAAAGGCAGACATCACTTACAGAGGCAGGGAGCGCTCTGGATTGGGGGTGGTGCGGGGGGTAGAGCAGCTTCTTGTCCCGCTTGTGTGGTCTGGAGCCACCCCCTCCCACTCAGGACCTCCAGGAAAAATGAGGGTCTGGCTCTGTGCATTGTCAAGGCTCTTCCTAGAGCTGCTAACCATGTGGGCTTGCACTTTGGACTTACATCCGGAGCCCTGTGGCTTGTAGATCTGCTTCTACAGGAACCTACTTCCCCCCTCGGATGACCTGGCCCCTCTACCCCCAGGTCCCTGCCCACAGCAGGTGGGCCTGGACTCTGTGGATTGCATCCGGTCCAGGACACAGATCATCTGCTTTCTGCACTCGCCATCTCCCCTTCTCCTCACACTTGTCATCTGTAAGGCACCCCTGGCCCTGGTTCTTTCAAGAGTGGAGGTGGCAGTGAACCCCCCCCCCCACCAAGCCCTTCTTCCTGGGCCTGGGGAAGTGCAGTGGGGACTCCTGGGGAGGCAGAGCTGGGGAAGAGGGGAGGCAAGGAGGAAGCAGGGAATGGGATTGCATGGGGGTGCAGGGGAGCAGTGGGGTCCCGTAGGGGCTCCACATTCCTTGGGGACCCTCCTCCAGGAAACTTCACGCTCCAGCAAGAACGCATACAATCAAAGCTGCGCTTCCATATGCAACAATTTACCCAGAACAAGTGATGAAAGCTCCCCTCCCATTAATCACGGGGTGAGAGGCTAATTGATTTGCAGGCGTGTGGTCTGTGCAGCCCTCGGAGGGCTCTGTGCAGTGGACTGTGGCATCTATGACATCACAGGCCCTTCAGCTGGGCATTCACGACCTCCCCGGGCAGGGCCAGGCCGGGCTCTCTGTGTCCCACCTGCCTGCTCCCACCCCTAGACCTCACCCCAACGTCTAACATGTTTTTGAAGCTGCTGTTGTAGAACTAGGGCCAGGGCGGATGGCCGTGCCAGACAGGTTCTGACTGCTTCCAACGATTCACCACAGGCTGAAACCTCTTCTCACCAGTCCAAGTCAGTTCCAGCTCATTTCCGTTCTGAACGGGAAGAACACTGGTTCTAACATGATCCGAGGTGGCCACACCCGTTTAGACCTTTTGAAATCGTGCATCTAAATGGATGGAACCAGCGCTGCCCAGACCGAAGCGACGCCGACCGGTGTCCGTGGGTCCAGGCTCGTTCCAGCCCGGCCTGTGGCTTCTGCTCGGACCCTGTCACACTGCACCCGACCGCTCCCCAGGCCTCCTCTGGAAGGTGTGACCCAGCTGACTACTCTTGAAGAAAGAGGGCTGAGTATGGGTCTCAGGACCTTGAGTGGGAGGCTGCTATCTGACTAGTACCTCGCCTTTCTAAATCACCTTGTTACCCACACTTCGAATCTCAATTGCATCAATGTAAAATGTATACGTAATATGGGCTGCACATATTGTATAGAAACAAGTGGACTATAAAACAAAGCTTAAAATAAGAGGAAAGCATAAAATTAAAGGGGGAAAGAGTGCCGAGTGCCTGTGCACACACTGTTCATGTGGCCCCACTAGGGGCCTCCAAGCCAGGGGGCCACATCCTGTGCTAGTTGTGTCTTTAATGGGGCTGAGAGGTGGGCTCGGAATCCCCACCTTCCACCTGACAGCTTTGTGGCTTCGGTTTCCCTTCTCTGAGCCTCAGTTTCCTTCTCTGGAAAATGGGGATAATAATCATGTCCTTCATGGGGGTACTGAGGAAAAGTCGCTCATCTGCATCGAAGCACTTACAGCGCCGTTGGCACCCACAGCAAGGGTGCAGGCTATCGGCTCGTTCTTATTACTATGATCACTGTGTGATTGTGCAGTGATTGTGCTCTCATCAAGCAAACGGGAGGCTACGGGTCCTGGGCCTGGCTTTCGGCGCCACTTGAACCCTGACCTCTCCTGGAGGGTCCACAGCAAGTTAGGGAACTGGTCACTACGGTGCTCGCCTCTCTCACCTGCCGGTGACACCCAGGCTGCCCCTGGCTGGGTCTCCAGTGCTGCTCCGGGAATTCGTCGCTTCTCAATGGCTTTCTGACAGCTGTCAGGGGCTTGCTCCTTCCTGAGCACTTCCTCCCCTGGGAGGAAAAGCAGGAGCTCTCCAGCCACGTCTGGTGGGGTGAGAAGAAGGCTCTGTGTGGGCCGAGAGAGCCTGGGACTGAAGACTGGGGTCCAGAGGTGACCCTGCCCTCCTTCAGGCCCCTGTACCTGCCCAGGGACCTGGGGACCTGAATCTTCGGGACAGAGTGTGGAAGGCACTTCACACCAGGGAGGACCCAGCTCCTGAAGTTGGGCCTGAGATCCCCTCTCTCTGTCCCCACCCAGCCCCCTCTGTCGCCCTCTCAACAATTACGCACACCCACTGAACACTCCAAAACGAACAGTTCACCTACATCCCTGCCGCTGGGGGTCGCTGTGTTCCGCACACTTTCCTGCTTCGTCTTTACTATCACAGCCCCCAGGAAAGAGGTGCTGCTGTGGGCCATGGCCACAGAGGAGGAAGCAAGCGCCGAGAAGGAGGGAGGGAGGCTTCTAACCCCACCCCTGACCTTAACCCTCCTCGTGCCTTTTCTCATCTTACTCCCCAACCTCCACCCCATCCTGGGGCTGCAGGGGCCTGAGACGTGGCTGGATATTAAAATGTGGTAGCTGGTTGGCTATCTTAACAGTTTTGCTTACGATGGTGGGACAGGGCTCAAACCACCCAAATCCTTGCGAAGGGAGCTCCTAGGCCCCTCTGAGCAGCCACTGACCCCAATGGGCTGCCCCCCCTTACACTCCCTCTGCCCAGGGCCCCCACCTCCCCAGGGGTCCCACCTACTCAGGGGTCCTGCTGGAGCAGTTCCAGTGGCTGGACGGCTTCTATCACGCACCCCAGCTTTAGCCAACACCCCCCAACGCACACACGTAGGACAGGAGGATCTATAGAGCGTCCTTTCCACTCACACACACCAAGTGACTGAGGAAACCTCTCACTTAATCCTCACAACAACCCCATGAGGTAAACGCTCTTATTAGCTCTTTTTTTATATTTAAAAAATGTCATTGCGGCAAAATACACATGAACTAAAACGCGCGGGTTTAGCCATTTTCCGCCTCCTGTTCAGAAATGTCACGTGCACTCACACTGCTGGGCACCCACCTCCGGGACTCCGCATCTCTGAAAGCCGCACCTCTGTTCAGCTCATCAAACAGCTCCCGCTCCTCCCTCCCTGGCCCCCGGGACCCCCTTCTGCTCACTGTCCGGGACCGTGGCTCCTCCAGGTCCAGGACGCGTCTTCCTGTGGTTCCAGCTCCATTTTTAAACAAAGAGACAGAGGCTCGGAGCCACGAAGCCGCTTACCTGCCATCACCAATGAGTCAGTGACATGACCGCGGGTGAGCCCGGCTTCCCGCAGGGGCTGGCGTGGCCCTAGCTCAGCCGGCGTCTCCAGGTCTCCAGGAGCCAGCCCGCTCCCCGCTCCCCGCTCCCCGCGGAAGGGCCCGAGGCCCGAGGCCGGTCACAGGTGCGCGTGGTCGCGGGGAAGCCGCACACCTGGCTCCAAGTCTAGCGATAGGTCGCTGCTCCCTTGGATTCAGCGAGGGGGTAATTCGGTCGGCTGGGCAGGAGGGTGCGCTAACCTTTCTCAGCTGCTCCCTGAGGCCCACCTTGCTTTTCCAGACGCTTTTCTTCCTCAGGAGTGTGTGTAGGGGGCGAGGAGAGGGAGGAGGTTTAGCCTCTCAGAAAAGACATCGTGCGACCTGTTCTTGGAGTCTCCACTTAGTGACGGACTCTCCTTGTCCATCCTGAGCGACACATGCACCCCTGTCATATGTCCAGGCCCAGGGGAGACAGGGAGGCTCCAAAACAGACCTCCCTAAAGTAGAAAGAGTCGTGTCGCCTGAACACAAGTGACTGCAGAGGAGATGGGGCTGGATGAACATTCCTTGAGAGGCACAGCCCAAGGGCTAAAGGGAGTCTGTAGGCCGAGGTTGTTTCCAGGTGGGCAGTCAGGGAGGCCTTCTCGGAGGAGGTGGCACGGAGCTGGGAGAATCTAGCAGAGGTCGGGCGGAGAGAGTGGAAGTCCAGACCACAGGCACAGAGGGCCACAAGTGTCCATCAGTCTGGCCACCACAATCAGGGCAGGCCCAGGGCCTCGGTGTCCAGGAAGTGCTCAGCAGGTGAGCAGGGATAATCCAAGCTCCTGGAGAGGAGAAAGGGAAGGGAAGCCTTGGCCCCTGATGGGCCTCCGTCCTCCTCTCCTCCCTCCTGCACCCAGCAGGGCACAGACTTCACAAAGGCAGCCCCTTTGGAATGGAAGCCCCCTCTATGCCCGCGGCCCTCCTGAAGGAGAGGGAACTGAAAGTGCCGGGTGCCGGATGGCCCCCTCGGCACCTCGGTCATACAAAGTGCTGATGTCGCAGAAAACCTCGGCTCTTACTTGATTCCAAAGAAATAACCCAGATGACTGGCTGCGGAAGACATGGGTGTCTGAGGACTTACGTGGGCACCAGCCGACCCGGTGGGTTTCCCACCACACCCGCTGCCACTGGTGAAGCTGTCCTGCTAAGTCCCATCCGGCCTGCGGGCGGGCTGCACGGGGTGGCTGGCTGGTGCCGTTTTGCCACCCCCTGACTTTCCCAGCACAAGGAAAACACAGAAAAACAAGGCACACTGGGGGAGGGGAAGGGGGAGGGGGATGGGCCCCTGCAAAGCTGTGTGAGAGCAAAACGCTAGCTGTGTGCAGTCAGGCTCACATCTAGAAGCAGTGTCTCCGGCCCCTCTGACCAAGCTGCTGGCCAGGCTCCCAAGGTCTGGCCGTCTGCTCACAGATGGCCTTCATGCTATTTCCCACAGGGGGAGGGGGAGCTGGAGCATGGGAAGGGGCCCGTGTTCCCATTTTTCAACAACCTTGCACATAGTAGGTCTCAGAAAGTACCTTCATCATAACTTCTGTTTGGAAGGAAGGGGGACAGGCCCGATGGGGCTCCTGCTTGTACAGAGTGCTGGCTGTGAGTCACCTGGGATTTCCTAAGTGAGTAAGTGGGGGGGGCTGGGGGTGGGAGAAGAAAAAGAAGGCACTTAAATGTGTGAGAGATGGAGAGCCCCCTGCTGTGGGGAGTCTGTGGAGTCTTCCAGGAGCTGGTGGCATTTGCTAAGGGGGCCTCTGACGACAGAAAAGATTCTGAGAGGTTGGCATGGTGAGCGGTGGTGAGGGCAGGCGCTCAGGCAGAGGGAGCTGCAGGGGCAAAGGCCCAGGGGTGGGACAGTGTGGGCCACACACAGGGCCGAACGAATGTCCACACTGGCTGGAACCCCAGAGGAGTGGAGCAAAGCCTGGGCCGGAGTATGGAGGAGGGCAGACGTTCCGGGTCATAGGCCTCTCGGAATAACCCAGGGTTCTTGGAAGAACCCTGCCAGGCTCTCTCGGAAGGTTGTGGACACCCCTTGGAAGTTCCAGAGCAGAAAACCTGAGGAAGAGATGCTGGCAAGTCTCCACCAGAAGCTGCCGCCTGGAGAGGGGCCTGCCAGGGGTCCCCACAGAGGTAACTAGAGATGCCAATGGTGCTGACCAGAGCAGGGAAGGATGGCACAGGACTCGCCAGCAGACCCTTCCACCAAACAGCTAGTCCCCCTTCAAAGGTTTTCCAGATGGGAAAGCTGACTGGTGTGACCCAGGTCACCCAGCTGGCCGGGTGCCCGACCTCCATGCACTGCAGCAGGGATGGCAGCCCTCGTGGGTTGGAGCACTGCCAGGAGAGCCGTGGGGAGGAGGGTTGCAAACGAAGGAAAGGATGGTCCGGTTGTCTGGCGGTGTCCGCCATGGGAGATGGGACAGAGCAGAGCAGCTTGGGCTGCCTGTCTGCTCGCTGCCCTCTGAGGCCCAGTTAGCGGTTCTGCACCCCCCCACACCTCCGCACCCCCAGCCCCCACACAGCAGCTGCAGGGATCAGCAGGGTCACGTGAATGAAATGTTTTGAAGACTATCAGGACTGTGTGAGTAGGAGGGGTTGTTCCCATGGCGATGTGGGCCTCTCTGAGTCACCCTGGTCCCGGTGCCAGAAAAAACACTCAGCCCCCAATATCCTCGACAGCCTTCGCCCCCCAAATGTCCCGGCATGTCGGCTCACTGGTTGACTAAAGCAGGCTTAGTCACAGGTGCTGCAGGGGCTGAGCGAGGGAGCGTAGGGAGGGCTGACATATTTAATAACCACAGACAAGGGCCGTGAGTCACCGTTCCTGGGCCCCCGGGATGGAGGGCCAGGGCCCTTTCAGGACCAGCAAGGGCCTAACCCCGATGGAAACTGCAGCCAAGCTCACTGTCTTTGCCACATCTCGTCAGATTTCAGCTCATGAAGGCTTTTCTCTGCCCGCATCCTCCTGCCTGCACTTCTGTGTGATGTCACCGTCCCTGCTCATCTGCCCCCTGGACAGTGGCCCCGAGGGCTGGGGAAGTCCTCTCTGGGGTGGGAGTGAGCGGGGAGTGGAGTCCAGAGGACTTCTTTCCATGGGAGTTTTGTAGAGAGGTGACTTGGTGAAGCAGAGACTAGAATCGGGGCCTCGGTTTCTTCACCTCTAAAATGGGGATCAGCTTGTTGCCTGCCGAGCTCCCTGGGAAGGGGAGGCCTTTCATACCCATGTTCCTGTGGTAGCCTCACACGGTTCCCATGGGGTGGGCAGGGCAGGTGTCTGCATCAGCCCCACCTCACGGGCGAGGACCCCGAGGCCCGAGGCACATGGCCAGTCAGTGGGGCGTCCAGGTCCTCAGGCTCTGCTCACTGCGAGGCCGGAAGGCCGGACATCGGGATGCATTGAAAAGGTCGTGGAGACAACCCCACCACATACATGGGGGACAATCAAACAGAGCCCCTGCACCCCCTGGGCTGAGGGGGAGGACGCCCCCTGGGAGCTCAGGTCATGTGCCAGGAGACTGGCCATCCCCAAGGGGGCTGCCACAGCCCCAGCCTCTGCAGCCGCCTCCTGCTGTAGGCCCTTCCCAGCCTCCATGCCCAGCGTCCAGTCTCCCCTCATCCTCACACACCTGCTTTGCCCACACTTGGCCCACGTCTGTGCACTTGCCTTGCTGGTCCTCCTGCCAGGAGCGCCCTCCCTCCACCCACCACCTGCCAACTCCATGAGGATCTGCCCTCCTCCCACAGGGACAACCTGGTGGATTTAGGGCAGCATCTCAGAGTTTCCTCCCCACCTTCCCCTCCCCCCAGAACACCACCCTCCCGCTCCACACTCGTCCCTGATGTTGATTTGTCACTCACACTCCTGGTTCCCAAGATGCCCAGCACCCTCCACAGCGCTGGGCATGTAGGAGCCAGTGAGGAAGGCTCGGCCACCTGAGCTGGGTCCCCCCTCCACCCCCCACCCTGTGGAGGTGCTGATGGCAGCTGTTGGCCACTCCACACCCAGCATCACAGTGGCCACGTGGAGACTCAAGGCTTTTCACACGGAGAGGTAGTGAGTCTGAATTCGAGGCGATTCCCCCCGCCCCGCACCCCACTTAGCTATCACCTGTGGATTCCCGCCAAACCCCAAGCCAGCACCCCACCCCCACTGGCTGCCGCTCTACCCCCCACACTGGACTACAGCTGCTGGGACAGGAGCTCCTGCAGGGAGCCCCCCGGCAGCCCCTCGAGGCCGGGGCCTGTCACTGGGCTTCCTGGCTCGGGCATTTCAACCTGGGCCTGGGATCCCCCAAAAGGACATGCACACACGTGTGGGGGTGGGCATGATGCTCATGGGCGACTTCCAGAAAGGAGGCCCAGTGCCCCCAAAGTACCAGAACTACCCGGTCCCCTGTCACCGGCCTCACTGCACAGATGGCCCCTGTGTCTGTGGCCCCAGCCAGACGGTCGCTCCCTGTCGTGGCCTCACGAGCACTGGCTCCAGGTCTGCCACATCGTGCAGCCCAGCACTGCGTGAGGAGCTGGATGAGTGTGCACTTACTTACCCTCAGGGTGGCCATGCTGACCCCTTCGTGACCTGACTCGCGTCTGATGTGGAACACGCTGCCTGAGTCACGCACACTCTCCCGGGTCTCCTTGAGCCGCAAAGAGGACACACTTACTGGGAGGCTGCTGAGCGCCAGGTGGAGGGGGCCCTGTGCATACGCACCTGTTGCTCCGGGTCCTCAGCTCCGTGAGGCAGCAGCCCGGCGAGTGAGGTTCCCCGCAGGCACAGAGCTCGCCTGCCCAGGGCCTGCCCGGCTTCCTCTCACTTGTGACCTTGCAGCGCGGCTGGGCCTCTGTCCGCAACTTTCTTGTTCTCACTCTGAGGCCCAGACAGGCAGGGCCACTCCCCAAAACACAACGGACCCACAGCAGAGGGAAGAGGCTGCCATATCAGTGATTACGTGATGGAGCTCAGACATTACATACCTTCCTTCCGCTCATCGGTTACCAGCCTGCAATTGTCACACGGGCCCACCAGGCACCCCATCTCACGTGGAGGGGGGGGCATGACAGCTGGAAGCCTACTGAGTGCGTGCACCAGGGCCCCTCCAGGGCACCACCCTGTCCTGGAGAGGGGCCGCCTGGGGCCCAGGAGCAGCCGAAGCTGCTTGGAGAACCTCCAGGGGACAGGCCCTGGGGCTGAAGTCCTGGTGGGGCCACTCCAATGTGAGGGGGGCAGGGGGCACAGACCCCTCTTGGCAGGTCTTTGCAGAAAGGACATATCTGTCCCTCAAAGGGGTATGAGCTGCTCCCCCAGTCCAGCTGTGGAGCTGGGATGGACAGCGGCTGGACCAGCGGAATGAGCCAGGACAGCAGGCGCCGGCATGCACTTCTGCTGCTTCTTTAGTTCTCGCCACAAAAACTGAGAAGGGTGGCTTTTTAAAAAGGACAAAAATTGAGCCTGGAAAGAGCAAAATTCCAGTAGCAACAAGCACACCAAGGCCTGGGTCTCGGTTTCTCACTGCTCTCCCCTTCGGGAGCCAGGGCTCTGTGCAGGAACGGCAGGTCCCAGAGAAAGTTCCGAAGGGTCTGAACTCTCCCGTGGCGCCAGAAAGCACGGAAGTGCTCCGAGGATGAGGAGGTGTCAAACGGACACAGGCGCTGCTCTAAAGGGCTCCACTGGCACATTTGGGACCATTTGACCATCCAAACACATGATGTTGGTAGTAGATTATAACCCACCGAGTAGAATAATAAACTCTGAGAAAGGAAGAAAAAAAAGAAGGAAAGAGAGAGGGAGAGAGAGAGAGAGAGAGAGAGAGAGAGAGAGAGAGAACAGAAAAGAAGTGTGGGGAAATGAGAAAGAAGGCCCAGCCTCCTGCCTCAAGCTAAAGCTTCTCCTCATAAACCTTAAAGATACTGTGTCCTCTGCCTTCAGAGCTCCAGGAGAGTCTCTTTGCAGCCCTGGTGCTGGGAGCTGCCCTGAGGACGGACCCCTTGGAATTTTCTGAGACAGGCTAGGAGAGCTGTGAGCTCATGCTCAAATGCACGAAGAAACGAATACACTGAAAGAATAGTTACACAATGTCAAAATACTTACCAATTTACAGAAGGTGAAAGAATATGTTGTAGTGAAGAGACCTGGCAGACACCGCCCTATCAGGTGATCCCGAATGGGACACTGAAATCATGTCCCTCCCTCCCCCTCCCCCTCCCGCCCAGGGCAGGATGAAAGAAGGCAGCATCATAGAATGTGCACTGTGGGATTTCCACCAGAGACGCAGGGCCCAAATCCAGTCATGAGAAGCTTCAGGCAACCCCAGCCTGAGGGTCATCCTCCGACAGTGTGTGTGTGTGTGTGTGTGTGTGTGTGTGTGTGTGTGTGGTCATAAAAGTCAGAGAAATGCCAAGGAACTGGTCTAGACAGAAGGAGACTATAGAGACTTGACAACTAAGTGCAAGCATGTTTCTGATCTGGATGCTTAGCAACCAAAAAAAAGAAGAGGAAAATTGGCAAAACATGAATGAGGGCTGAAGATTAGGTGGCAATAATGTTTCAACATTAATTTTCTGATTTTGATGGCTGTAGTATGGTTAGACTAGTTCCTTGTTTGTGGGAGGTGCACTGTAAAGAATTCGGTGAACTTGGGAAATCATTTCAGCAATTTGCTCTTAACGGTCGGTGGAAAGCCTACTGGTACTGCACTTGCAACTTTTCTTCACACAGGACATTGTTTCCGAATGAAAACCAGTAACAAGGAGAGGCGTTTCTTGCCTCTCCAGAGAACGGCTCACGGCATGTCTTTGTTGGTGCGAGGGCGCCCTCTTGTGTCCTTACAGCATAATGCAGCACTTGGTCCCCAGCTGCAGTTACCCTCCGAAGCCATCTGATCCAGTTTCCTGCCTCACCGAGACCATAAAGACACCTGTGTCCTC
>PVJC01022417.1:9369-27457 GCA_004026665.1 Murina feae | reverse complement strand
GCCACCATGCCATCTCCCTCCCACCCATCCCCACATCCCGCTCACCCTGCCGCTGGCACTGCACTGGCCTCCAGGGCTGCCGGCTGCCATCTTGCCTGAGCTAATTTGCATACAGCCATTCTGATTGGCTGGTGGGTGTGGCTTACCCCCGTCCCAGAGAAATGGTTAATTTTAATATTACGCTTTTATTAGTTAAGATGTTATCTCAATAAAAGAAAACTATTTCTCTAAAAAAAAGTTTCATTCAGAAGAAACTTGATACCTGTGACAGGATCACTTTACATTTCTATTTAAATTTGTGTTAAACTTTGTTTAAATGAGTTATAATTTGTTATACTTTTATTTGCTTTGATTTCAACCTGGAAAATATGATATAAAATAAAAGTACATTTTTACATTAAAAAATAATACTTAAGCACAATAATGAATAATAAACCACTGAAAAATAGGAGTTCATAAGTCCATACCAATAATAAATAAGCAGGGAAGAAGGGAAGGCTCATGCTTGTAGTAGAATTTTCAGGTCAGTCTAATAAATGGGGAGCGAGTGCTAGAGTTGGAAAAATCATCATAAAGATTGATTTAGGAAAATAAATCATCAATGGATGCTAAATCTAGGGGATATTTTTGATGAAGAGCATGTTACTTGCAGGCTGTTAAGAGTGTGCCCCACAGATTGCCTATTTGTTGCAAGAGGGAGAAAAGAAACAGTAATCACATATTGGAGAAACCAGACAACAGCTTAACTCAGTGATCAAATTTAACATTACCAGTGAGGGACAGATGGGCATTGTGTGTCTCCAGATGCGATAGCCTAAGAAGGACAGAACATCACCTACACAGCATTCTAGCCAAGAATGTATAACATCAATCTAATCACATGGAAACATCAGATAAACATAAAATGAGGAATGTCCTATTTTTAAAAGGGGAAGTTGGGTGGGACTGTATTCTTCAAAAAGGGTACTGTCATAAAAAAGAAAACAAAGAAAGGCTATGGAAATGTTCCAAATCAAAAGAAGCTAGAGACGTGACAAGCAAATGACCCTGACTGAATCCTTTACTGGAGGAAGAAAAATGTTTATAATGTTGATCTTATAAAGTCAACTGGAAAAATTGGAATATAGACAATAAAAATATTATATCAATGTAATTTTATAAATTTGTTAACTGTACTGTGGTTTCTCCAAGAAAATATACACTAAAGTACTTGGGGATAAAGGACCATGATGGATGTAAGCAAATGCAATAAAATGTTAACGTAATACATGACTTTAGGTAAGACTTTATGTGTATTCTTTGTACTATTTTTATTTTTGAAAATTTGTATATTTGAAATTATTTCTAAATAAAATATTTTTAAAAGTGATACCATTCTATCATGAGATCAGAATAAGCAACTACAATCCAATAGGGAATTCTTTCGTAGGCACTCAAGTCATCCCCTCTGCTCTTCAAAGAGCTTGGCACAGTTTTCATTTTAACTTTACCTGAAGCTTTATTAATTCCTAATATATGCAATTGAAATTCAGAAATGAAAAATAAAGTACATTCTTGGCAGGAGAGAGGTGGAGACCCTAACCCCCAGGGTGAAACTCTGTACTTGCCATATGTAAAGGTTTGAAGCACAAATATTTTCAGATCTAAGCTCTAGGAGACCTTTAATTGTACTTTCCCATAATTCTTTCACCACGACTTAGGAAAATAGACTTGAAAATCTTACTGACACAAAATCATTTAGGTAAATGTGGATATGGAACCTATCTCCTTGTCCACTGGCTTAAGATCAGCTCTTACATATCAGAATCCTTCCTATGCTGAAATGACAAAGGAGAGGGAAAGAAAAAACTCACAGCAGATTAATTAAAACAGGTAAAAACTTTTGGCAGGCTAGGACTTCACTACAGTGAATATTAAGGAGAAAACAAATATGTGAAGTGGGAGCCCTATTAACACTGATAGAAAGAAGAAAATAATCATACAGGAAACCCCAAAACTCATAGAGAAAGGAGCCCTAAACCCTCAAATAGATGAGCTCAGATATCTGCAAGTGCCCAACTCTCGGTATGGCTTAACTACATTGTAATAATGGGAGGTTTCTCTGGAAAGCACCAGTGACCAAAGTGAATCCTCAGAACTTGAATGCACAATGGAAATGGGCTTTCTGGGAATCTGGAAAGCTAGACAGAGGCAATGATACTGCTCAGGGATGCCTTTCTAACCTCACCCCCAAGCTGAATGAGGATGTGGCCTAGCAGATGTTGAATTCAGTTAGAGTGTCAGGAGGGTCCTGGATATCTACATGTACTTATTATTAGTTTATTTGTGTTTGTTCTTTATAAATAGCTATAACTGTATGAACTTAATGAGAAAGGGCTGAGACATAGCAAGCAAGTTTCTCACATGCTGTGAGACCTTGCTTTGCATACACTGTCACCACACTCCCATCACAGATTCTGCAGGCCAAGGGAAGCTATATACCAAGATGAGCTGCACCTACTTCTGATATGTGTGGCTTAGTTCAGCCAAGTTTCTAGATCCATCTTATAATACTAAAGAGGGAATATGCAAATTGGCCATCACTCTGCCAGAAAGATGGCAGTGCCCACAGCAGAGGCGGGGTTTCCATAACACAAGATGCCCACAGCGGAGGCTGAGTTCCCGTAATGAACCTTAACGAACTATCAGCAGGGACCTGTGGCTGCGCCCCCCTGCCCCTGTGGGGCTTGACAGGGGACTTCAGGCTGTACCCCCCACCTTGGTGCCAGGCCGGGAGCCCTCAGGCCATGCTCCCCGCCCAGCGGAGCTTAATGGAGGACTTCAGGCCACGCCCCCCCATCCTGGTGCCAGGCTGGGGTACCTCAGCTCATGCCCCCTCACCCTGGTGCCAGGCCGGGGGACCTCAGGCTGCACCCCCCCACCCAGTAGGGCTTGAAGGAGGACCTCAGGCCACACCCTCTGCCCGGCAGAGCTTGGCAGGGTATCTCAGGCTGTGCCCCCTGCCCCAGTGCCAGGTTGGGGGACCTCAGGCTATGCCCCCCACCCAGCAGGGCTTGATGGGGGACTTCAGGCAATGTCCCCACCTGGCAGGGTTTGACGGGGGACCTCAAGTCATGCCCCCTGCCTGGCAGGGCTTGACAGGGGACTTCAAGGTGCGCCCCCTACCGCCCCAGTGCTGGGGCAGGGGACCTAAGGCTGCTCCCCTCACCCAGGCCAGGGACCTCTGGCTGCGCCCCCCGCCCAGCAGGGCTGGACAGGGGACTTGAGGCTGCACCCCCCACCTGGTGGAACTTGACAGGGGCTCACAGCAGGCCTCCTGCCTGGTGGAGCTTGATGGGGGACCTCAGGCCACGCCTCCCGCCTGGCGGGGCTTGACAGGGGAACTCAGGCTGCATCCCCCACCCAGCAGGGCTTGACTGGGGACTTCAATGCGTGCCCTCTGCCCTGGCCCGGGCTGGGGGACCTCAGGCCGTGCCCTCCACCTCAGTTCTGGGCCAGGGGCCCTGAGGCTGCACACCCCCACCCAGCAGGACTTGACAAGGGTGGGACCGGCCAGGTTTGGATCTAGCCCAATGTGGGGAGTTGGCCAGTTCTGGGTCTCGCGTGATTGTGAGGTACACGTGGATGGGCAGAGACTTGACTCTGGCTCCTGTGGTGCACCCCAGACTCTGACAGGAGGAAGATTTTCATATATATTTTCTAATTTTCTTCCATCTCTGACACTTCTATTATAGAGAAAGGGCAAACAGCAATATTAAAATATTTCCTCTAATTAATCCCCTTTCAATGTGCACAAACTTTGTGCACTGGGCCACTAGTGGTTAAATAAGTCAGGAAACAAACCTAACCCCACAGGTCTGTATGGAAAGGGTCTCTTCCAACCTTTCTATAGTAAATCTGAAATTAGTTAGAAAGCTGTAACCTAATCATATATGTTGTAATCTCTATGGGGAAGAGACTGTATTAGCACAAAGGTGGTCACATAGCATCTAAAGAGCAGAGATCCAAAGGGGAGAACTTTACCAGTGTTTATCCAACCCTAGCCAAGAGGGTAAATATTATCTAGTAGAGACAAGTATTCAGGTAGCTACAGAAGGGCACTTTATTATAGATGGCAGGAACAGTTCATCAGGTTCTCTGAATCATGGCTGAAACAGACTTCAAAACAAACATTGAACAAGTCCTCATTTGTAAAGTGGAGATAATGATAGCGTCTACCTCAAAGGATTATACAAGGATCAAGTTGATATGGAAAAAATGCTTAGAATAGTGTCTGGCAGATGGTAAGCACTCAGTAGGCATCAGTTACTATTATCTAAGACCAAAGATTACTTTTAGCCCAATTCTATATTCAATTAGTAACATTCCATTAATTCTGCATTTTGCTGGTACTTACATAATACCAGAATGGAGTAACTTGGAAGTGAACTCAAGAATTCTAGTCAAAACTGAGTTCCAAGATCGCCACAGTTGAAGACCAGATCATGGAGCTGTGGTGCCCAATGGTTCTATACATCAGGGAGCATTTTTTATTGTCACTATGACTGGGATGCTACTGGAACTTAAATTCTAGGGTCCAGGGATGTTGCCTAAGGTCATTCCTACACAACAACAACAAAAATGTCCTGCCCCAACTGCCCATAGTGCTTGAGTTGATAAACATTGCCCTAGGCTATAATGAATGCACCAAAGTACTTACCTCCAAGGCCTAGGTAACCTGTTGATCAACTTCTGGACTTTATATAAATATAAGATCCTATAGTTCTCATATTTATCTACAATTTCATATCTAATAATCATTCTATCAAGAGAACTCCAATTAACTGGAGCCCCTTCAGTTTCTGAAATTGGGTCATTGGTTCCAAATAAAATTAACTCTCTACATTCCAGAAAGGGTCAGAGTCTGGTAAACTGGAAAGGTGCTTCAAGGAAGATGTTGTCTAAACCTTATGCAACATCACAGCAGAGGATTAGACTAGCATACTCACATTGGTAAGATCGTCCAAAACTGATCTCTTTTTGAGCAATCCCTGAGGTGAAGATGGAGCTATCACTGCTCGGTAATCCTCCCCTTTCTAAAAAAGTAAAAGAGGTAAATGAGTATACCCAACTGTGAACAGTCTTTTTCAGGGTCATCTCTGGGGCTCAGAAGGAACTCCAGAATCTCCAAGCAACTGTAGATGCATAATATAAACCCCAATAAATTACAACAAAAGGACATTTTGACACTCACTGCTGCTTAGAGAATCACTGAAAGAGGTAATCATTGATGATAGGGACAAGGCTGCGATGAGACAAGATGACCATCAGTGTAACTCAGAGTTAGGTGGATGAATGAATAACAAAATAAGACCCTTATATATGCTGTCTAAAAGAGACTCACTTCATCCCTGGCCAGTGTTGGTCAGTGGTTAGAGTGTTAGTCCATGCACCAAAGGGTCCCAGGTTCAATTCCTGATCAAGGACATGTACCTGGATTGCAGGTTCAATCCCTGGCCCAGGGTGGGGTGCATGAAGAAGGCAACCAATCAATGTATCTCTCTTACATCAATGTTTCTCTTTCTCTCTCTCTCTCTCTCTCTCTCTCTCTCTCTCTCTCTCTCTCTCTCTCTCTTTCTCTCCCCTTCCTCCTTCCCTCCCTTCCACTCTCTCTAAACATCAATGGAAAAAATATCCTCAGATGAGGATTAACAAAAAAGACCAATCTAATATAGTAGAGTAATCCTGAAAGAGCTGAGAAGAATTACTTCTGTTTTCTAATTGATTAAGCTAAGAAATAAGTAAACCATTAGTTTTTTAATCTAGTTCACAATAAATAATCCTAGTGGAAATAATTAGCAAAAAAATATTATTTTCTCACAAATTAGCTAAGAAATCAACTGGTAATCTGTTTTCTAATTCCTACTTAATACTGGTAGAAATAATCAGCCCCAAATAAAATTCACAGGTAAAACTAAACTCAATAAAAATTTAGATTTAAAAAATGTGCCCAAGAAAGTTGTATTTGGAAAAATAACCACCACAAAAGAAAACTTACAATGGCAAAATCTAAACAAGAAAATCCGATATAGACAAAAATCTGATAAATGTAGCAAATATTTCTTGCCAATTTATACAGGAAAAAAAATATTTGTCCCCTACATGAAAATCATTTTATGAAAATAAAAATTATTAGAAAATGTATATCTGTACTGAAAGGAAAGTAATCAAGGAAAACAAATTGGTTTAATGATGTTTGTTCTAGGAAATACTCTCTTAATGACAATGTATTAGTGTTAGTAAAATTATTATTAAAATATGTATGATGATAAATGAGCACAGAACAGCTCAGGACTGGAATGACTATGTCAAACTACCCCCAAGGTCAAAACAATAGAATCAAAATGAACCCATTCTTCTAATTAAATTGCTATAAAAAGCATAATCCATTTTTTGACCTAATCCTCATACTCTCCCCAGGATTTACCAAGCAACCTCCTGGAAAGGTGCTTTGAGCAACTTAGGCAAAGTAGGAGTATGGATTTGATCATTAACGAGAGGCGAATGTTGTTTGCTTTGGAAGATTGAGGAGGGTGGCCTTCATTTCAGCCGTGCATTTATGGGAAAGAAAAGTTCGTATTTTCTCCCCAAATTCCAATTTGCTGATCTTCTCCAACTCCAGGGGCTCTTACTCCTTGCCCTCCTTCTCAAATAAAACCACACAGAATCTGAAATATTTAGGGGTGAGGATAGGGACTAAGCCAATACAGGAAGAGGCTACTTGAGACACTATTAGGAGAAACAGCTTGTACTAACCTTTTCAGATTTGCCATGGTCCCTGGGCACAATTTTTTTGGACTGAGATTTCTTAGTCTCATATTTGTTGCTTCCAAGTGGTGGTGGCATCTCTTACAGATTCAGCAGTGTCTATCCAAGGCGGAGCTGCAATCAGAAAGGGTCTCTTTAAAATACTATTCACCAGAAATATCACAGAATTATCTGGAAACTTTTGAGAAAACCCAGTCTCTCTAGTCTATAGCATCCCCAGGAGGAAACAGACTTTGAGTTAGGCAGATCTTGTTTCTACCTTTGGTAAGTGACTGAAACTTCCTGGGCTCCAGATATCCATCTATAAAAAGGAGATAAGTATAGCTACTTCTGCAGGACACTGTTCAAATTAAATTAGATACTCTATGTAAAAAGCCCAGCATAATGCCTGTCATCATCTGTGGGCACTGAAATTATGGCCTAGCCTAAGTTTGAGTCTAGGAACATTGGGAACAACTTATGTGATTTACATTGAAGACAATAAAAAATGTGACAGGCCATATAATATGGAGGCTAACTGGTAAGAATCATGTTCTTTAAAAGGCATGGGATCCTGGCTATGGAAATTATAATATGTTACAAAGAAGACTCAAGAATGCACTGCACTCACATATATGCACAATAGGCCAGAGAGTACTCAAAGGTTGCCATCATCACCCTGGCTGGTTTTGCTCAGTGGCTAGAGCATCGGCTCTCAGACTGAAAGGTCCCAGGTTCTATTCTGGTCAAGGGCATGTACCTTGGTTGTGGGCACATTCCCAGTAGGGAGTGTACAGGAGGCAGCTGATCGATGTTTCTCTCTCATCAATGTTTCTGACTCTCTATTCCTCTCTCTAAAAATAAATAAAATATATTTTTAAAAAAGGTTCCAATCAAGCAGAAGAAACTGTAATACAGTTCTAGACACCTGAGAGGAACATTAAAAATTAAAAAATGGAATAATAGCAGCAGAAAGTAACGTGTTGGAAAATTATTTGATATAACAATTTAACAGTCATTACAATACTTGGAAGAATCCTACCTTCACCTCATCTCAGTATGGGACTCCATTCTATATTTCTTTTTAAAAAATCTTTATGGTTAAAAGTATTACATAGGCCCTCCTTTTCCCATAGAACCTCTTCCAGCCTGCTACCATCCTCCTCCCTCCCCCCAGGCCATTCCATATTTTTTAAAGTTCTTGTAGTTTGTGAGTCCTCAATAGTTAGAATACATTTATGTGTCTTACAAGCAAATACATTATTAGGAGGAATTATTTTTTGGATACACAAGAGACCCTTCCCACTCAGATACAACTGACCTTTCAACCCCACTCACATTTAATCTTCAAGTTCAACTGCATTTGACAAACAACAGGCTTCCCTAAGAAAGACCCTAAAGGGACTACAACAAACGTCCCACTATGTACCAGATACTTCAGGCACTAGAGATACAAACACAAATCACAGATCTTATCCTAGAACTATTCACATGCATAGCTCTAACAGTAATATAAAAATGTGACAAATGGGAAAGCAGAGGCGGGGCCATGGCAGAGAGAGGCTGGGAGGGAGATGTGGCCTGACTTTGCCACCTCCTCCACCACCTGCAGCCAACTCCCCTCCCTGCGGCTGCCAGGGCACACTTTTAGGTCTCCCTGGCACCCATCAGGTGCCAGTCAATGGATTCGGCCCCATGACCCCTCAGACCAATGGGCAGCCAGCCCTCACACTCTCTAAAATAACCAGCTCGCCCCTTACCTAGTACAGAGCCCTGGTGTGGTTGACCCTCTGCACAGGCCTAAGCTAGGATGCACCACTATGCAGCAGCAGCCTACCCATCGGCCTATGCCCCAGTGAACATAGCTTTTCCCCAGCAGCCTTCAGCCCTGCCCCAGCAGCAAAGAGAAGGCCCGAAAACTATAACCTCTTCATCTATCACCTGCCTCAGGAGTTTGGTGATGCAGAACTCATATAGATTTCTCTGTCCTTTGGAGTTGTAGTCTCTGCCAAAGTCTTTGTGGATCAAGCCCCAACCAGAGCAAGTGTTTGGGGTTTGTTAGCTCTGACAATCCAACCAGTGCCCAGACAGCTATTCAGGCCATAAAAGACTTTCAAATTGCCTTGAAGAGGCTCAAGGTACAGCTAAAGAGGCCCAAGGATGCCAACAGGCCTTACTGATCTGCTGTCACTGACCACCCACAGAAAGATTAAGAAGAGTGAGAAGAAAGAGGAAAAGAACAGAAGTGCTTAAGCAGCCCTTCTTGAAGCAGCAGCTGGAGATGAAGGTGGACTGGATCCAAGGCCAGTGTCTGGGGCTCAGGCCACTTTAAGGATTGTCTTCATCAAGTGGCTTGTTCTAGGCTTGTGGCATAAAGCTCAGACTGGCAAGGCAGCTGGGGCTGGCTGAAGATGGACTGTGGAAGGGAACCATTAGAGGGCCTTGGGGTTGCTAAGGGCTTCCTGGCAAGGGAAGCTCAGATTTACTTAGTTCAAAATCATATCATTCCTTAGAGTTTAGGGACCAAAGAACTATTGTTTTTAAAAAATATGTAAAAGAATATGTGTGTGTGTGTGTGTGTGTGTGCAATTTTCAAAACAAGAAACACAGAAGACAGTATAGAATCTCATAAAAGCTGCCTTTAAATATCCCTAGGAGACAGAGTGAAGGGGATCTTTAAAAGACCCAACCTACTTAAAAGGAGGCTGTGGAAAGATTGTTCTGTGTCTCATATTCTCTTAAACTCTCTCCCCATCCTGCCTTTTTGAAATAATTAAAGACTTGAGGTCTAGGCTCAGATGCAGGTAACAAGAGAGTTATGGAAGCAGTTAACCCATAATACCCACATCACTGAAGAGGCCTCAGGAGGAACCCTGGCCTGCCCTGGCCTTTGCCACTAAGAGCAGGAACCTGCCTTTCTTTCCTGACACTGCTTTCCTAGGCTGAGAGAAAAAGGGAGTTTTGGTCACCCTAGCTTTTCCCTTTCCTTTCCATATAGGCAGAGGCCCTGCCTTTTGCTGAGTGGAGACACCTCCTGTTTGCCCGCACCTTAAGCTAGCTCCAGTGTCCCCTTGCTCCGGGTCACCTTCTGTTTCTAAGTCTAAGTTTGCCCACCTGTAAAGTAGATTCAGGATTGTAGAGGGCTGGGACAACAGGTTTGGAGGGTTTGCTGCTGTATATACTGCCATTGAGAAGGGAATAATTTTCAATATAGCTTCAGAATTTAGAGGTCCCTTTTTACCCAGGACCTGGAAGAGTAGATGTTTTGCCAACACACTTCTTCATTCCTTTAAAAAGTACATCTTTCTTATGCAAAAAAAATGTGACAAATTATTTTTAAAGGTATAGACAAAGGCCCTGACTGGTCTGGCTCAGTGGATAGAGTGTCGGCCTGTGGACTCTAGGGTCCCAGGTTCGATTCCGGTCGGGGGCATGTACCTTGGTTGTGGGCACATCCCCAGTGGGGGGTGTGCAGGAGGCAGCTAATCGATGTTTCTCTCTTATCAACATTTCTAACTATCCCACTCCCTTCCTCTATGTAAAATAAATCAATAAAATATATTTTTAAAAAAAGAAAAGGATTTGGGTTTTGCTTTGGATGGTAAAGTATTACACATTTTGTTGATGAGGAAAAGTCAGTAAAAGTATGTGCCTTCAGAGTTACTACATCAGTTGATTCTCACAACAAAACTGTTTCCATTTTATAGATACAAATGAGTTACATGACTTACTATACAGGACAAACTGTTAAACGGTATAACCACCCAGCTCTTTCCAGGGCTTTTTCTAAAAAACCCCATAAAATCTCTCTGATCACAGTAAAAAGAATAGACATTTCAGAACAGTCCATGGTCCAAAATGAAAGGTCCTAGTTTAGTAGAGAAAGGAGATAGAATTAGCAAAGGATTTTTTAAAAGAAGCAATTGGACTTCTTAACCAGTCAAATTAGCATCTTTCAGCCTCACCTTCCTCTTTTGCAAAAAGATACACTTGCAGAGGTATTCTGTGGTGCAAATGTGAATTTTTACATGAAAGCCTAAGCATGGCAGGCACTCAGAATAAATGGTGGGTATTACTCTCCTCTTCCTCCAAATTGAAAACTATTTCCCATCTCATCCTCAAAACTCAGCCAAGCAGCAATACAGCTAAATTGGGTGCACCTACCCCTAACTGCACTCTATGTAAACCACTTACCCCACTATTATTATTCACACCCCATACAATTTTTTATGGATGACCAAAGACTCATGTTCTGAAAGATTCACCTTTCAAGGGAAAATAAAAAATATCAGATTGAAGCAAAAAAAAAAAAAGGCTAAAAATTTTTCAGCTGAGACTGTCACAGATTCAATTAAACCTCAGAGAAAACAAGGTTATTCCTAGGATGGTCACGCACCACCTTCACTATCCTGAACAATAATCACGTGCTTTGGGAGACACACACACACTGACTTAAGTAGCTAATTTTCCTGCTACTGGGAGAGGGAATGACACCACTAAAAACATGCTTTTGCCCAAGCTGGTTTTGTTCAGTGGATAGAGCATCGGCCTGTGGACTCAAGGGTCCCAGGTTCGATTCCGGTCAAGGGCATGTACCTTGGTTGCGGGCACATCCCCAGTGGGGAGTATGCAGGAGGCAGCTGATCGATGTTTCTCTCTCATCGATGTTTCTGACTCTCCCTCTCTGTAAAAAATCAATAAAATGTATTTTTTTAAACATGCTTTCATAAAAGGACGCTGCAAAAATACTCTAGGCTCCTACCACCTACAAAATGCTGAGCCTTACTTGGGCAAGAAATTTAGAATCCTTCCCACTTTCCAGACTCTCCATGTCCCCTACATGTTGAAGACCTCATTGAGAATCCCAGAGCAGCGGTGAAACCCAAATGAGGGCAATCTGGCTCTTTTAAAAGCCCAATTGTTGAGACTCCAAAACTGTAGATCAAGACAGTCTACAGGAAACAGTAGCAACTTTGTTTTTTACATAAAGGCAGGTTACAGACAGCAAGACGTTGGGGAGAGTAAGGGGTATGGGTCTGTCAATGAAAGCAGCACTAGGCAGTTCTAATACTGCAGGTAGCTGGCTAGGTGACACTAGGCAAGCCCCTTTTCCCTCCGTACGCTTCATTTCTCCACCTAATAAAATGAGGCAATGGGACCAAAGCCTCTATGTTCTTCAAACAGTGGTAAACGGACCAGCATCATTTGCAACGAGTGGGAGCTTTTAGCCATTTAAAACCTCAGGTCCCAAGCTAGGCCTTACCAAATAGGCACGGGCAAGTTAACAATATCCCCAGGTGATCTGTATGCATTTTAAAGTTTAAGAAGCATGGTGCTAAGGCACCCTCAACATCTGGTCTTCTAGGACTCTAATCACATAGCGGAGAACAATGGGCAAGCCAGACTTAAAGGGTTGGAGGCAGAGATAGAAGAATGAAGAAGTGAGAAGTTTAACAAGGGGGAAAGGACACGTTTCCATTAACCTGTAGTTCAAAACACATCCCTCAAATAGTATTCTCTGACTTAAATGAGTTGTCTTGTGGCTGAAATTGATCCTGCATACTTTCACTTGTGAAAAGACATTCTGTATATGTACTCTGATTCAGGCATGTGTACTGGATGCTCCATCTAAATGATGCGACCTAGTCTCATTTACTTTGCCATTTCACCCTCTAATACACACTCCCTGCCCAACTTCCTGTGGGGCTCACTTCGCAACTACGGACTGGCAAGAGAAGACAGCGTGTAACAAGGGGTACTCCATGGCTAATACCGGACATTCGAGTGGGCAGTACAAAACCAAAGGCTCCTACCTCACATCAAAATTGGGGGCATAACAGGAAAGACCATGGACACACTTCTAGACCAGGAGCAGCCCTGATAAATGAATGGAGCAGCAAGTCGTAGCGACCAGGTATGGGTCTCAGCCTGGCTTGTGTTCCCTCTACTCCATCTGCCAGCAGTGAATTTTTAAAATTACAGTCCTAGAGAAACTTCAGTGGTGATTGGCCAACAAGGACCAATCTGCGTGCACAGTTGTGACGGGGGCTCGCCCAGCAAGGAGGGGCAGGCAGGGAGAGTAATTGATTGAATTCCTTGGCAAATTGACTACACTGGGGCTGGTTTCCCATACAATTGGTTGGAATAGGCTAGTTTGACAAGTGGGAGTACTGGGTCTCTTTAAAGAGGCATTTTTATTTAAATAACCCTGCTGGAGGAAGGGGGGAGCAACTGTACAACTTAGGTTCAGACCAGTTAAGAACTCTTTGTAGAATCAAACAGTAACTCCTGCTGGCTTCACAAGTGGTCTTGTGATGGGAAGCAGGGTAGAAATTATTGCCCGTATTTTATGGGTAAATCCCCAAAGTGCAGAGAGCTACTAATAGTAGTAGCTAACATTAATTCAGCATGATAAGTGCCAAAACAAGGTGAAAATACAACTGCCAACGATTTCAGAGGACACGTTGTTTAGCATGCCATTATTGCCAACCCAGTCACTGCTGTCATACTCACCCCAGCATCACCAATAGTGATTAGTGAGTGTATTAGGTACATACGCCACTGTTACGGACTATACGGAGAGTTAGACAAACACTTCTTCCTTTGAACCTAAGACACCTTTATGATGGGACAATTAAGGAAATATTACATTAATATTATATGTATATTATTTGCACTATAAATATAATACTAAGTATTAAGTCAATAAATATAACAGACTTAAAAATGCAATTTTTAGGATGGAGAGTGATTATATGAGGGGGGAGGGAATCACTAAATTCCTTTTTGAGGAATGCTTGGCAAAGTGGATTTTTGTAGGGGGTGATCTTGTACTATATGAAAACGTTTTCCAAGCAGCTGCGACCTCCTAGTGGCCACAAGAACTCATTACCCGCATTTACCATCTAACTTTGAGAGCAACAGGCACAGAAGGGTTAACTAAGCCTGACCGACATCCCCGTTCAGGGCAACTACCTGAAAAAAGCTGAAGACCAGGCCAGTCTTCATCCCATCTTAATGTCCCTAAAACTAGGGGAATCCTTAATTGTGTGTGTAGAGGGCGACGATGCCTATAAGTGCGATAACGGAACCTGAAGAGGTTCGTGCTTCCAAATCCCCTTTCTCTCGTCCGTACTCTTTGTTTACAACATTTATTCACAAATACAGATACTATCTGGAGGGAAGGAGAAAAACTATCACCAATTAATACTATATTTAAGTACTTTTCTGTCAGATGTTCAAGCAAGTTCGTCTGACAGGAAAAAACTTTCCCATTAACAGCTTATTTTCCTCAGCCATATCTCCAGCACTGACGTAAGATATATTTACATGTGTACGGCGAAAGAACCTTTAACAAGCTATAAATGGGATTGAAGCCAAAACTACGCATGGGAAAGGAACTTCCCGCCTGTCAGAAACAAAACAAAAATAGATGTGGGGCACAGGAAGAAGGAACTAACGGCGTCAGAATTATCGCCTTACAGAGTATTGCCTCAGGCCAACCCCTCGGACCAACCGCCTCGGACCAACCGCCTCGGACCAACCGCCTCGGACCAACGGCTGCGGAATAACGGCTCTCGACCAACGGCTCCAGACCAATGGCTGCCAACCGCCCCGCTCCAGCAAGCATGCGCACTGAGGAAGCGCGTCGACTGTACCATTCGCGCCTGAAGGGGGAGATAATGGATTGACCCTTTTTAGTCAGACTTAAAACCGCTAGATGGGGTCAAAAGATCATCCTAGATACCCTTTATACTTTTTTTCCCTCAAGAAATTTCTCTTCTGCATCTTAGAACCCTAGAAGAAAGAAAACTCATGCTAATATCTGAACACACACATAACACCCCCCCTCCAGGACGATGGTAGTGGCCACGGCCGGAACTGGCTGCACCATCAATCAAAGCCCTCTCCGGGCTCCAGCGAGCCATTAATAGTCTGGATTAAAAAGTACCCATATCATAAGTCTGCCCGAGAATTAAATGAGAGAATGTATGTAAAACACAACACCAGGCAAAATTTCAGACCTGCAGAATTAGACACTCTGGGATGGGGCCCAACTATGTTTTATTAAGCACTCCAAGTGATCCTGAGTCATGCCGAATGTGTAAGAATTGTTGCTCAATGAGGATGGCTGCCCACTCAAATAGCTAACCAAGATATTTGTCATTATTTCGAATTCCATTACTCCTGCCTGAACTTCCAAAACCATCATTTGTTTCTTGATCCCAACTGTATGGCCAGTATTACGGTGGATACAATGAGAAAGAGAGAATGAGGCTTCAGGTGATCAGGAATAGGAAAAGTTCATTAAATATACAAGGCCAGATCTAGTAAATGTAAAATGAATTATATGGACAATAAGAAAATGTTCCAGGAAATCAGAGGAGGGAAATTTTACAATTATAAGAGGGATGAGCCCCCCACCCCCCACCCCCACCCCCACACACCACCAAATAGCTGTGAGTAATTTCCACAACAAAGCAATAGAACAGACCTTAGCTGCCTAATTAAATCCCTGCCTGAAAGAAAACCCCAACATATCTAAGAACCTGCTTTCATTTAACAGCTGCCTCGTAAATAAAAATGATTAGAACATTTATCGTTTTTTTAAAAGTGCTTTATTTTCTCCCTCCACTGTTTCAGTCACTCATAGGAAAGAACAGATGGGTATGCATGCATAACATAAATACTTGATGGAAGTAATTATGCAGTACCATTGATGAGATGTTCAGAATAGCTATCTAATAGATGATTTAATAAAGAAAATGTGATACATATATACAATGGAATACTAATCAGCCATAGGAAAAGACAAAATACTGCTATTTGTGACAACATGGTTGGATCCTGAGAATATCATGCTAAGCAAAATAAGTCAGATGGAAAAAGTCAAGAACCATATGATTTCACTCATATATAGGATATAATACTGAAAGCAACAAATGAACAAAGACAAACAAAAACTCATGGACACAGTAAACAGTATGGTGGTTACAAGAGGGAAAGGGTGTAGGGGGGTAGAAGAGGATAAAAGGGGGATAAATGGTGATTGAAGACTTGACTTTGAGTGGTACATTATAATATATAGATGATGTGCAATAAAATTGTACACTAAAAGCCTATATAATTTAATAACCAATATCACCCCCAATAAATTTAATAAAATGTAAAGATAATGGCTATCTAATTTTTCAATTAACTATGGTTGTGGGGAGCTGCTCTAAATGACACTGGGCATTCTCATGGCTTGGAAACAATTCAGGAGAAAAAGAGGTGGAGTTCCCATTTGTACTGTCTATCATAAATAATGTCTGATAATCATTGACATCACTTCCCATTTTCCAAATAGTCAGTGTCATCACATAAACTAAGTTAGGTAGGCTAAATCTGAGGCTGAAAGGTACTTAGTGGAACTAACAGGCAGACAGTAATTTCATGAAGGCTGATAGTTCAGTTCATTAAATTTCATTTTGCCATTATTCATAATAATTACGAACACAGGTTCCATTTTTTATTATCTTAATAGCTCTTTCAAACCAAATGCAAGCTGAAAGCATATTTAAAATGTAATTTGTATGATTGCTCACAAGTTTGTATGAAAGAGATGTTTGAGAATAAATAAGGTTAGAAAATGGATGATAATGGTTAGGGGAAATGACATAGCTTCTGTTTAACATCTCTATATTTGGTTCTTAAAGGGTAACCTAAGTGTACACTACTTGGCATATATTGACTTATAATGTAGCATATTCCTTCTTCTGACACTTTGAACATCAGTACAGGACACTCAGCAGCTGAAGAGAAAGAAGAGGCAGTGAATATATTGTAACCTATGACTGAGCCTCCTTATATTTTCATTATTGGTTTCCCACCCAAGTGCTGCTTTTATTTGCTCCTGGTTAGCCTCCAGGATGACAGTATTGGGGTGCCATGGGTCAGGGCTCTAATTATCCATAATAGTTCTCTCTATGTCATTTAGAAGATTTGGTATGACATTTTCCAGGCCCAGATGACAGTTTTTTCCTTCTAGGCTGGGAAACATAGAGAGGTGTTTTTGTGTTTGTTTGTTTGTTTTTAATCTTAGAACTATATATTCTTCTACATGGAGAATAAATAAACATTTTCTTTCTTTACTTATTATTCCATAGACATGAGCCAGACACAGGAGTTCCAACTTAAATATCAAAAGTTCTTCTAGCCAAAAGGGATGATAAAAGAAAAACAAGTCCTATATTGTGGATTTTAGCTCATCGCCATTGACAAAGACTCCCTCCTCAACCAAAAGTAATGTTTTAATAAACATTATATGTATTTAAGATCTATAACATAATGATTTGATATAATCAAACTCCTCTGAAACCTCTTCTCAACCAGGCCTCAATCTTGGCCTATAAGAGTTTCAACCTTCAGCACAAAGAATTTCACCCACTCCCTACATAATGAAACACTAGTACAGAAAAATAAGTTAAGATGTGAAAACGTATACTGTTTTATTCATACAGGCTGGTGGTAATTCCGCATGTGAAAAATACAGACCAAACTGGTAACTAAGAGGATTAGATTGTTCTGGAAGTCTAGCAAAAAGAGGAAAGAGAAAGGAGGTTTAAAGGTGTTGTGAACTGGACAAAATGTGAAAGAATTATATGTACCCTTTTAGAAAGAATAGAAAAAGGTTGTCATACAGCAGATAGCCTTAGGTAGTTTTGATTTGAAGGGGTATTAAATTTGCCAGCCTGCTACACCTTTACTATGGTTGCTATAGTTTCAGGCATTGTGACCTAACAAAGTATGATGTCATACCCCAGGGTCATAAGCAGCAGAAAAAAGCCTTGGCCCATCAGTCTTGTCCAACTGCTGGTGGGGGTGGCAGCCAGCTGTGGGTGCCCAAGAACTCGGCACTGCCCAGATCCATCTAAAGGGGCGTATCTCCCTTCTCGGTGGCACATTTTCAGCGAAAAGAAGAAAACAACTTCATTATCAAGGTAATGAGTTTATAAATTTCTTTTTTTAATAGTTCTTTAGAATCTGTACACAAGGGACCTCTATGCCTCCCTCTTTTTCTAGGCTAGTGATCTCTAGCTCTGGAAAAAAAGAAACTACCCCTTTTGAAGGTGTGTGAAGCCTTTTTCTAAATCTTTGGGAGAGCCCTAAAAGATCTTCATGTGATGCAGGGGTGGAGGGGTAAAGGGTATGGATGTGGTGTTATTATGTGAAAAGATAGCTGGGTATAGGAGAGAGAGAGAGAGGAAGAGAGAGAGAGAGAGAGAGAGAGAGAGAGAGAGAGAGAGAGAGAGAGAGAGAG